>FXXK01001350.1:90600-170600 GCA_900184695.1 Betula pendula
CCAAACTAAATCCCTTTCAACCGAAAGAATAACTTATGTAAGTACTTATAAAAAAAAAAAAAAAAAAAATTATGTAAGTCGATTTATATCTCCCTAACGACTATATTTGGCAAACACTTCTACTAATTTCTCCTAATTTTTTACATTATCAATAACTTTCTTCTTTTATCTCTCACAAAAAATTTAAAATTTATTTTACTTTTATATCAATCAATCAATTCTTCATCTCTTTCTCCTCTCAAAATTCTTTATCAAACATACTATGGTTCTGTTTGTTAATGCTTTTTATTTTTTTAAATATTTTGATGTGACGTAAAGACGAAAATAATTTTAAATATTATGTATTTTAAGTTTTTTTGGTAATATTTTTATTTTGAAAATATAAAACAAAAGTGAGAAAAAAAAATGATTTAACAAATAAAGCGATAATGTTAATGAATGTGCATTTCACTACAAATCATACATATTTTTAATAGAGATATGAACAAATAGAACATTATCACATGGGAATAGGGTATCCTGTTTAGAGAAACACTCATATTGAATTTTGAATTGATCAATATTGAATCTTAGGGATTGTTGATTTTTACTGCTACGTTAGAAATTGTACACTTGAGAGTGCATGTATCATTTCTCATCCTACGTTAGAGGAGATTTTTTGAAGGTTGGACGGGTTATGGGTTGTTAAGGAGATAAACGGTCAGGAGTTTTTACCAAAGGTACATTAATATACATATTTAGATACCACTCTAGCCCAAAAGCCTAAGCTAATAGACTTGGATCTACTTATGTATATTAATTACTCTTTCTTTTTGTGTTTTTTCAATGTGGGACACAACACTCACAAATGTACTCACAACAATGAATCTCTTGCAAAACAAAGAAAAAAATTATCAAAAACCATTGGTCCCAGGGACTGGAAAGCCTTTGATGCTTAAGTCCATAAATAATTCTATGAGAGAAAATTAAATGAAAGAGTGGGAAAGGAGATAATGGGCATACATAAAGATGTGTGCCCCTTTTTATGGGAGGCTCCATGAAAGTGATCCCTTAGATGCTTACTATGATGACGGGTTTTTTTATTATTTTTTTATGTAGATGTTGCTTGAGTGGACATAAGGTGATTATTTATCACCAGATCAGCAGATCACTAGTTAGTGAAATGGAGAATGCTTTGTTTTGTACTTGTTAAACAACAAGGGAAGACAAATTGGGGCCAGAACACCATAATAAATCAATGGGCAGTCACGGATTAATCCAAATAATCACGGATGTACCCAAAATTGGTCACGGGTTGCCCAAACAAATTAGCTGTTTTTGATTTGGTAAAATATGATAGAGAAACTCGTTAGTCTCTTTGTCCTGTTTTTTTATTTGCTCAAACCAAGGCCCACATAAAAGACAACTGAGTACCCTTTTATTTATCCAATCAAACAACTCAACCTTCCAAAAAGTATTAAGATCTTAGCCATCCACCGTACTTCTGGATCAAGATGACTAAAATGGAGTATTTTGAAGAGCAAAAGAACAAAAAACAGTTCGATGTTCAGCAGTTCTAACATGACATACTTACAAAATTCAGGCATATCTCTTTTAAGTTTGTGTGTATGTTACNTACAAACGTCCCATACTCCTATGCCTGCCACCGAGCCACTTTATTTGACTAATAAACTAAAAATATAGCTTTTTTTTTTAAAAAAAAAATTCTATACAGGAAAAAGGGCTACAAAAAACCACTATGATAATAATGCATAGTTGGAGACTATGCATCATCATCCGCAAGGGCCATGGGCTCTTAAGACCACTATATGACATTTCTTAGTACCTCTCGTAAATTCTACCACCTATACTTGATTTCAGTGTCATAACTAGTGCAAAAAATTAGTTACCAATAATGTCAACATTTTAAGAAGGACAACAATTGCGTATGTTGAAGGTAAGAGTGTAAAAAATTGAGTCTCACATTAAAAATATTAAAAATATGTTGCAAGTACAAGTAGTTAATGTTAAATTAACATTTATCATAAAAGTTTAAATAAATAAAAAAAGTAAATTTAATCATTTAATTAATAATTTAATACTCTACCATATGTATGAGCTCAAACTTCATTTTTAATAGGTGAGGCCTAACACGTGAAATATTTAATTAAAATGAGGGTAAATGACGGAGTCAAGATTAGAACTCATTACCTTTGGCTCTGAGTTCAAATCTTGTCTTCGCTAATTCACCATTCATTTCAATTAAATATTCAACGTGTTGGGCTTCACCTATTAAAAATTGAATTTAAGCCCACACATGTGAGAGAATGTTAAAGTATTTGATTAAATGATTAAATTTACTTATTCTTATTACCTTAAACTTTTGAGACAGATAATGATTTAACAGTTAATATAGCATAGTTAAGCTTTTGAATTGATTTTTGTCCTAATATGTTAGAGCATTCTTATTCAACTAGCCCAAATACTAAAATAGGATCAAAATAAACTACATCCGACTCAGCAAAATATTAAAACATTTGGTAAGTTGTTAAAATGCTCACCAATCACTCACCAAATGTTTATATATATATCATTTTAAAATTCTCTCTTTCTCTCAAAGAAATAAAATAAATAATTATGCCCTAAAAAAAATTAAATAGCTAAAATATAGTGCTAGATGTAAGTGCCTTAAAAAAAAAAAAAAAAATTTACTAAGTTAGATGTAAATGCTCTTGTGATGTCATTTTCCTAACAATTGAGAAATTTATTTTCAGTGGGACAGATAGCAGAAAAGGAATGAACGAAAGTTCCCTAAAATAAAGGGTAAAAGTCGATGGCACAGGCAATTACACATTGAAAAGATATATCAGTGATGTTTTCGAAAAAGAAAGATGATAACGCTGATGGTTTTTAATATGATTTGTCTTATAAACTAGCTCCTATCTAAGGTTAAGATATGTATCATAACGTGGTTTAACTCCAAACTAAATCCCTTCAACCGAAAGAATAACTTATGTGTAAGTACTTAAGAAAAATAAAAAAAAAATTATGTAAGTCGACTTATATCTCCCTAACGACTATAGTTGGCAAACACTTCTACTCATTTCTCCTAAAAAAAAAAAAAATCATTTCATTTTTTTACATTATCAATAACTTTGTTCTCTTATCACTCACAAAAAATTCAAAATTTATTTTACTTTTATATCAATCAATTAATCTTTGTCTCTTTCTCATCTCAAAACTTTTTATCAAACATGCCATGATTTCGTTTGTTAATGCTTTTTGTTTTTTTAAGTATTTTAATATGACGTAAAGGTAAAAATAATTTTGAATGTTATGTATTTTAAGTTTTTTTGGTAATATTTTTATTTTGAAATTATAAAACAAAAGTGAGAAAAAAATAATAATTTAACAAATAAAGCCATTATGTTAACGAATGTGCATTTCACTACAAATCATACATATTTTTAACAGAGATATGAACAAATAGAACATTATCACATGGGAATAGGGTATCATGTTTAGAGAAACACTATATGCACTCTCAACAAATGCACCGTTTCTAATGTGGCAATGAAATTATCATTGAATTTTGAATTGATTCATATTGAATTTTGAATTGATCAATATTGAATCTTAGAGATTGTTGATTTTTACTGCTACATTAGAGATTGTACACTTGAAAGTACATGCTACTTATAAAAAAAGTACAACTAGTCCAAAGCTCTTCAAGATTTCTTTAATCTAGCTCTAATGTCAAAGGGAAAAGGAATTTGAACCTCTCCATAGGTGATACATATCCACTTATGTATATTAATTACTCTTTTTCTTTGTGCTTTTTTAATGTGGGACACAACACTCACAAGTGTACTCACAACAATCTTCCCCTCACTTGTAAGTCTCTCCACATTAGCCAAACTCCCACACAATCTCCCCCTCACTTGTGAATCTCTCCACATTAGCCAAACTCCCCTCGCTTGTGAGTCTTTTTATATTTTCAAGAGTATGACGCGTACAAGAGTTGCTTCAGAGCAGCTATGAACCGCAACTCCAAACCAGACACTCAGGAGTTTTTACCAAGAGTACATTAATATACATATTTAAACACCACTCTAACCCAAAAGCCTAAGTTAATGGGCTTGGGTCCACTTATATATATTAATTACTCTTTTTCTTTGTGTTTTTTCAATGTGGAACACAACACTCACAAGTGTATTCACAACAATAGGTCTCTTGCAAAACAAAGAAAAAAATTATCAAAAACCGTTGGTCCCGGGGACTGGAAAGCCTTTGATGCTTAAGTCTATAAATAATTCTATGAGAGAAAATTAAATGAAAGAGTGGGAAAGGAGATAATGGGCATACATAAAGATGTGTGCCCCTTTTTGTGGGAGGCTCCATGAAAGTGATCCCTCATATGCTTACTATGATGACGGGTTTTTTTATTATTTTTTTATGTAGATGTTGCTTGAGTGGACATAAGGTGATTATTTATCAGCAGATCAGCAGATCTCTAGTTAGTGAAATGGAGAATGCTTTGTTTTGTACTTGTTAAACAACAAGGGAAGACAAATTGGGGCCAGAACACCATAATAAATCTATGGGCAGTCACGGATTAATCCAAATAATCACGGATGCACCCAAAATTGGTCACGGGTTGCCCAAACAAATTAGCTGTTTTTGATTTGGTAAAATATGATAGAGAAACTCGTTAGTCTCTTTGTCCTGTTATTTTATTTGCTCAAACCGAGGCCCACATAAAAGACAACTGAGTACCCTTTTATTTATCCAATCAAACAACTCAACCTTCCAAAAAGTATTAAGATCTTAGCCATCCACCGTACTTCTGGATCAAGATGACTAAAATGGAGTATTTTGAAGAGCAAAAGAACAAAAAACAGTTCGATGTTCAGCAGTTCTAACATGACATACTTACAAAATTCAGGCATATCTCTTTTAACTTTGTGTGTATGTTACGAANGGACTGGGCTTGCTTCTGAGTGATTAAATAGCTGGAGGTCTTCTGTGGACTGTGGTTCAAATTGTAAGATTGGGAGAGAATTTACTGACAAAGGCAAAGTCTAAGATTCGTCTTGCAAATTTCATCGGCTATTTGAACCACATGAGATATTCAATTATTTAAGCATGAGAGGCAAGTCAGATCATATTATGAATAGTGCTGCCTTTTGATCATAGTGCTGTACCCAAGACTAATTTCTGTAAGTAATGGCCCCAGGCCCGAGGTTGACCTAATAAGGCCAATTTCACAAGCAAGTTATGCTCAATCAAGTCCTAAGACAACGGATGTATCAGTCCACTGAAAATAACATTTTTAGAAGGGCATAAATTGAGTCATGTGTACCCTAACATTCCGATATTCTTAGGGCACGAGAGAGCGAAGTGGGATTCAGATAATCAAATCGGTTATTCCTGAACCGCCTTTTCCTAAAACTACCATTGTTTGGAAAACACTATAAAAGGAAAATGGTTCATTTACATATGTGATCACAACATACTTGGTATATGTAATTTAATGTGAACATGGCATGCTTAGAGTAAACAACCAGGTGCTATCAAAGCACTAAAACTTTTGCCTTAATTATAGGTAAGCTGATTTGTACCACCAATACATGGCCTGCCCATTTGAGGACAAATTATCACCTTCACATGTGAAGTATCCAGTAAGATATTTGAATAATTAGCACCAACCACTAGTTATTCAAGTCTTTTTCCCCCGCCCCACATTAAATAAAGTCACAAACAAAGCATAAAAGGGCAGAGAGAGAGAGCCTCTTTCTGCCATCATCTCATTCCTTTTCCACCTCTTTCTGACTTTTCTGCACAGCAATGGGCTCAAAGGATGTACCTTTAGCGTTCTCATTCACCTTGTTGTTGATTCTGGTTGGCTTTGCAAGCTCAAGCTTGGATCAAGATAGAGCAGAATGTGCAGACCAGCTAGTTGGGCTCGCCACATGCCTTCCTTACGTGGGTGGTGATGCCAAAGCTCCCACTCTAGACTGCTGCACTGGCCTCAAGCAAGTTCTGCAGAAGAGCAGGAAATGCCTCTGCATCCTGATTAAAGACAGAGATGATCCCAATCTTGGCATCAAGATAAACGCAACGCTTGCTTTAGGCCTCCCCAGTGCCTGCCATGCACCACTTAACAACACTGAGTGTGTTTGTAAGTATACTTATACATACACATACACATACACATACACATACACATACACATATTCATATTCATTCATACATATATATGTGTGTTCACTATTTTCTCAGCCACCAATTGATTGGTTACAATATTTGTGATGGATTCAGCTCTTTTGCATCTGGCACCTAATTCCACCGATGCTAAAATATTTGAGGGATTGTCAAACAGCACCAAAGGGAGTAGTACACCAGTTGCCAGTGGTAATAATTTTAATTCTTGTCTATTTTGGCTTCTTTTTTGTTGATTTGTGCGCCAGGATTTAGATCAAGTGAGTTTCGCCCTGAGTTTTTGCAGATCAAACACGTTTTAAAACAAAATTATGTCAAGTGTGCCGTTTGAAAGTGTATTTGAAAAAAGATAGTGGTTTGAAAGCTTGAAAAAATTCATATTTTCAAATCACATGCAAGGAGATGTAATTTTAATAACACACAATTATAAAGATAGTGAGTTTTTAAAATCGCCAAAACATTCTTTTACAGATTTTACCAAACGCTTAACTGCGTTTCTAAAATCCGTATTTTTATCGACTGTATTTTGAAAACGCTAAACAAATCGGACACTTCTTTTTTATATATTTGGTGCGAATCTTGCATTTTTTGACTAATCTTTTTCCTTCTAATGATTTAAGTTAAAGGGAATTCCACTAGCAGTGAAGAAAAAAGTGATGCCGGGGTGAGAAAGAGATGGTTGGGAGCAGAGATGTTCTGTGGGATTTTAGTATGGTTTTTCACATCATACCCACCTTTCTATGTTTGATAAAATTGTATTCCCCCCTATTTTGGTCATTATTGTATCTTATTTTGTCAAATGTATGTTATACTAGATCCCTCTTTTTTCTCTATAGAATTTCTTTGCCATAAATTTCCAACTACAAAATATTATGGCTTGTTTGTATCCACCAGCAGAGAAGAGAAGTATTTTAATTTTCCTTTTGGTTGCCATGAAAAACAAAGTTAAAGAGGACAGATTATAATTGGCTTTGTTTGTTAAAAATTTTCATATTCTGTTTTTTGCACTGTGTTCTCAAAATAAAAAACACTTAAAATTTTTTTCACCTTGATGGACTATTTGGGTTTGATTTGCTTTGATTGACTATTTTGGGTTGGCTGCAAGCCAGGAACCCATCATTGATCTCAATAATTGTATTTTTAAAAAGAATGAACAAAGTTTTTCATCCAACTCTTTCTTAGAGTATGTGATTTTTATGTACATATTTTAAAAAATACACATGCTATGAATAAAAATGTATATATGTAATGATAAATGTTAGTTTAATAAATTCAAATTGATGGAATTTTTCCTTTGAAAAGAAGCTTAAAAAACAGAAACCTCATTATATCTCAAAAAATTAAACTTATAAACAAAAACAAAGATATTTATCTCAATAAATTAAACTTGGGCATGATAGATGGCCTGGAGGATGGGAAACCTATTGAGCTTCACGAAAATGGCACAGAGCATGTCTTTACACGGAAAAAAGCAAGTGGTAACTATGTTAGAGATGATCCCGATAAAAGAAATTGATTTTTACAGGTTTGAAATTATTTTACTTGGGTTCCATTCCCATGTAAAATATTTACTTAATATTTTCAAATATTTGGTTGCGCTTGAGAATTTTGGTCAACTGAAAAACATTTTCGATCAACCCTAACCTAAAATGACTTTCGTTTTTTTCTTTTTTTTTTAAAACTTTTTACGGCATAAAACAATTTTCATCCACAATTTCTCTCATCAAATTCTTCCTCCGGCGAATACTCACACCATACATCATCCCCTTTTTCGCCGACACCACCCCAACCGGAGCCACCTCTGCTACAAAATTTGAATGTTAATAATTGGACAATTTCTGTGCAAACCAAACAGCAAGAAAACATTTTACGGTAAGAGTAATGATAAAGATAAGTTTGGGCTGATTAACAGTAAATCAGCCCAGGCTATCTGGAGATTTAAAATAATATATATATATATTATATACTATATATATATTATTATATATATATATATAATTTTGAAATTTGATGGTGAGGCTCATTGGAAAATACAAAGAAAAGCCTGAACTGATTTATGTTCAATCAGTTCAGACTTATGTATATCATCACTCTTAGGGTAATAACCTAACACCAAAAAATTAATAGTTTTCCAAAAAAAAAACACTATACTTTTTCAGTTGAAGACGTTTTACTGTAAAAAAAAAAAATGTTTTACAGAACCTTACTCGATTGTGATTTAGTTTACATTTTTTGTCTTCTCCATGATAAATGTTAAATCATTTGGCCTGTCGACTAAATTGCCGGTCCATCAATCAATAAACCCAAAAAGCTCTAAATGGCTCCATACTAAATCCTTTCCTAAGCCACGCCAATAACAATTTTCATGATTTCCGACATGAGGTAGTTGTATGAATTGCGGTGGTAGGTAGGAGTGTACAAGGCGGGCGGTATTAACCGAAAATAACCGATATTGAAAATAACTGGAAATCGGAAAATCGGAAACTCGAGAAACCGAAAATAACCGCAACCGAGATAATCGGTTAGGCCGTTTTGCGGTTGCGGTTATTAATTTGAAAAAACCGGTTATTAACCGGGGTACGAATACACCGGTTTTTATATATATATATATATATATATTAAATATAATATTTAAAAACTAATTATATATATAATTTTCTCAAGAAATACTTGAGAGCATACATTAGCCTAAATAGTCTTTCTTAGTAAAAGCTAGGCGTGAACAAGTTTGTTTATATTAATATAAGCAATTTCTTTTTTTTTTTTTCTCATTTCTTCCTTCTTTTCTTCTCTTCTCCTCCTTCTCTTCTGCTTCTCGTTCTCTTCTCTCTCCCTACTTCAATATGCAGGGAGCTTTAATATGAGGGAGCTCATGCTCCCCTGCGCAGCTCCCTGCAAGCCCTGCAGGGAGCTCATGCTCCCTGCTGAGCTCCTGCTGCAGGGAGGAATAAAGGGAAAAAAAAAAAAAAGGAGAGAAAGAAAAAAGAAAAAAAAAAAAAAGGAATATGAACTTGTCCAACATGAATGGAGCAAACTTTTTCCACCATCTACTTTATAAAACGATGCTACTTGAATTTTTGTGGAGCATAGCTTTCTCAAAGTGCCTTGAGAAAATCATATATATAATAGTTTTAAATTATCTAATTTATATATATTATTAATGGTATATATATAAAACACCCAATGGAAATGGATTAAAAATAATTTTTTTTGTAATCCACAACATCAATACCGTTTACCGGTTTAAACCGGTTTATAACCGGTATTAAAGCCGGTTATTACAACCGCAACCGGGGCCCGTTCCGGTTGCGGTGTTAAAAATAAAAAAACCGGGTACCTCGATTGCGGTTTGCGGGTTATTGCCTCAATATACCACAACCTGCAACCTGTGTAGAGCTCGCTAGTTGTAGGGGTGTTATAGAATATTTGCGGTAGGAAAATTTTCAATGACAATGTAACATGTGGCAGACAGTTAGGATAAAATCTGTTTTAAATAACGGAATTTATCAGGTAAAAAGAGACTTTCGCCTTCTTCTTTTAAAATCTTATTTTGTTTTTTTTATAATTATTCTATTTGATTCATACTAACTTAAATATTGAAACTATTTTTCGCTGCCCACTTCGTCGAACTCTCTTACTAATTTCTTCTTTAATTAAAAGTTTTTCTGGTTGTTACCACGGTTAACTGTTATAACAATGTACACTTTAAACATATTGTTTGCATTTTTAGAAGAGATGATTCCCAATTCTTTCTAATTCATTACGTAATGAATTCCAATTCCTCCTTCACTACCTTGTGTGTGCCCCTCGAAAGTAAAGCACATGATGTCCTATTGTATCTTAATGAGTTTTGTCCTTTCATCCTTCGTTCTAAACTTTATGTTTATTTATTCATCTTAGCTCTTTTTTAATACATATTTTCATATTTAACTCTCTTACAGAATTTACATTGGGTTCAACAAAATAATTAGTTTTGTAGTAAAAAATGTTTCATATCTGATTCGACAAATTTGTTGACCATTGTAGCTTAACAGATCTTTAACTATATTAATATTTTTTTTAATAAAAAAAAAACACACACACACACACAATCTTGTTCTCTCATTTCCTTGAAAATAGGAAAATTAGATAAAAAATAATATTTTAAATAAAAAAGTAAAAGTAAATAATTAAAATTTGAGTTGGAATGTAGGTACTTTAAAAAAGTAAGTAGCAAAAATAAAAAAAATATAATTTTAGTTAAATTTTAGATAAATATTTGTTGAACTGAATATAAATATTCTTAGCATTAACATATGGCTCAACAAGTATTTAGCTCAAGTTTATCTCAAAGCACACATTTTTTTTTTTTAATCTATCTATATTTTTAAAGCACCTATATTCATTTAACATTTTAATTATCTATTTTCATTATTCTATTTAAAATATTATTTTTTTAACCTATTTACATTATTCTCAAAAAAGAGAGAAAACAAATAATTATTTTTTATTAATATAGCTAAAGCATTGTTGAGTTACACTAACCAACAAATTTGCTAAAGACGGCAGCTCAACAAGCTGGCTAATCAAACGTGAAACTGTTTTTTAAAATTTTTTGCTCTAGGCTATTTTGGCTATTCCGAGTGTTCTCAAAAGGCCTTGCAATTCAAGCGAAAAATTGTCTTCAAAAAGGATATAAGGTCGGTTCAAGTATTGTCAAAAAAAGACAGGATACCCATATTTTGCATGGAATATTCTGCCTCTTCGACCTCATATTTTCAGGTTTCTACCTAAGGAAGATTAGGAGATGCTTCGATGTCCTCTATGCCAAGGACCGGTTGAAACACTTCAACATGTTTTTCTGAGCTGTACTCTATCTCGGTTGCTTTGACACTCTTCTCGGTGGCCTCTTAACTCTATGGTCTTCTTAGATTTGCCATTTGTCTCTTGGATATAGGCTCTTCTTCGGCCTCACTCAGTGCTTGGCATTCCTATTTCTGAGATACATACTTTTCAGATTTCAGCTTTGGTGTTGATGGATCATATTTGGATGGCTAGGAATAAATTGGTTTTTGAGAATATCCAGCCAATTCCCTCTATTTTACTGAAGTTGATTCAATCTTCTACTCAGCATCATTTATCTGCTTGGCAGGATGGTATTTCTGAATTTTCTGTTTGGGAGCCTCCGCCAGTAGGTTCTTGCAAGGTAAATTTTGATGTTGCTATTCGACCATCTTTTGCTGTTGCTACTGTTGTCCTCCGAGATAATTCTAGTAATTACTTGGTTGTTCATACCATTAAGCTTCCTTTGATGGATGCTACTCTAGGAGAGGCACATGCAGCTCTTTTGGCTGCACAAGTAGCTCACTCTTTTGGCTGTTCATCCTTGCTTATTGAAGGAGATTCTTTTTTACCATCATGGCTATTACTGAGCCTCAACTTTTTGAAGACTAGACCTCTGCTCCGGTAATCTCAGATATTCGGTTGTAGCTGTCTTCATGTACTGTTTGGAAAGCTTTAAAATCTTCTCAATGTGCCAATGCTTGTGCACATCTTATTGCTAGATGGGTCGCTTCAAACCTTGTGTTTGGATGTATTTTCACTACTTCTTCTTTCCTGTCTTCAATACTTTTAAGGAGTGGTAAAGACCCTCCTCTGTAATCACCTTTGTTCCATTTTCTCCAAATATTGAATAGGAAAAAAAAAAAAAAAAAAATTGGCATACCCTCACAAAGGCTTTGCGGACGTGCTACGCGTCCGTAGCACAACTCTAATAATATAGCCCCCACCACCCCAAAACTCAAGACGGTCTCAAAGACTCAAACCCTAAGCTCTCTCAGACAAAGAAGCAAACACTTTGCCTTACATTTTCTCTCTGGACAAACCACTCAAAACCATGGCTCCACACGCGAAAATCCATCTGGGTCTGACCCGTTTCCTCCTCTTCTTCCTCTCTATCCTCACGATCCCTTCGCTTTCGCTCTCTGACTCCGTCCCTACAGTCTACGAAATCCTCTCACAATTCGGGCTCCCGAGCGGGCTCTTACCCGACTCGGTCGTCAACTACACCTTCTCCTCCTCCGACAGCGGGTTCGTCGTCATCTTGGCCAAACCCTGCTACGTGCAGTTCGACTACTTGGTCTATTACGACAAGACCATCACCGGCAAGCTCAGATACGGGTCCATCACCGGCCTCAAGGGCATTCAGGTCCAGAGGTTCTTCCTGTGGCTTGACGTGGACGAGATCCGGGTCGATTTGCCCCCCTCCGATAGCATATACTTTCAGGTTGGGCTCATCAACAAGAAGCTCGATCTGGGTCAGTTCAAGACCGTCCATTCTTGTCAAGACCGGGTCACTGGGACTTGCGCCAAACGGGTTTTTGAGGTATTGATTCCTGTTGTGGTTTGCTAACTAGCTTTGTATTCTCTGATTTCGGTTATTTTGTGCTTTTTTGGATTATATGTTTGGTGAATCTTGTTGTAGTGAGTTGGTTCTAATCTTGTGTGTGTGGGTGGGTGGGGAGGGTGTCTGTGGAGTTTAGTTTGGTATACCTTTTTTTTAGTACTGTGTGACTAAATAATGATTCAGATTCTAGTTGATAGGAAGGGTAAACTAGCTAGATTTCAGGGTTGAACCAAAGAGTGTAATTGGGAGAGATAACGACATTGGTGCTTCTTTTAATTCTCTTCAATATGTTAAAAGATGAAGTTCATATATCGTGCCCAGCATGTCTCTCACCATATGTGCCTTTCCCATGCCTATGACCGCTAGTTTGTTCTTTTCAGAGGGTGGGGTAAGTTTTCTTACCTCTTCTGACTTGTAGATTTCTCTACACCGTGTTATTGCCTGTGTGAGATGTTGGCACCATTTGATTCTTCTCTCCTTCTAAGAAGTTTCAAACTTTAGGGAAATTTTGTCTTGAAGTCTTTATGATTGTAGGCATGAAATTGTTGTTTTTGTGATGCGGTATTGATCAATCTTGGAACAAGGAAGACAAGAAAAGACTAATACTTCTGCTTGCAAACACAGTAGTCGCTTTCATACGGTTTGCATAAGTTCAGTGTCAATAGTTGCTCTGTTGAGAACCAAGGGCCGGGCCATCTAGAAATTAGGTTCTGACTGACTGTTGTTGTTTTTTTGAAAGCCTGAATGGGTAGGCATACTCTTCTTCATATGAAAAATTTGGCCCTCCATTGGTGTCTAACGAAGGCCATGGCCTTAAGAGTAATTTGAATTAAGGAGACCACTAATTTGATGCGGGTAGCCTACCTTATTTCATTTTTGGTCCATGGGAGATGCGCTACCCTGATTAAGAGAAGTTTTTAGCCCATCTATATTTTTGAAGTCATATAGATTAACTTTGAGGTTGCATAAAGATGTTTTTTTGAGAAGTTTGTTTTCTTTTCTTTTCTGAAGGATATAATTGTATCCACAGATCATCTCATATTGGGTCCTGCATTAATATTGGCAATCCTATACTTTGCCAGATTCACATTTTCTTGAATTTCTGCTATTAGTAGTCATTCTTACTGAGCTTTCAATGGGTTTTGCACGTCTTCTAATTTAAGCTGACTTATATATTTTGACTTAATTTTAAACCAAAAATGACTATAAATCGGTCAAACATATGCCTAAGTATGACATCAATGCATATGTTTATTATGTGATGGATTCTACAAGTAGTTTCTTGTTTGGAGCCTATATTTCCTTGCACGTACTTGCATTCCCTCATTCAAATCCGAATTATTGTTGAAACTTTCCTAATGATGTTCTTCAAGATATTGGCTTTCCATGTTGTCTAATCTTTTTCCAACTTGCAGCTCCCAACTCCTGTGAAGGAAATTGAGATGCTAATTACCGAGTAGACGTTAGGACGTCAAGAGTATTCGTGTTGTATGGAAGTGTGGTACCGAAAGGTGTTATGCAATTATCAGCTTTCTAGTGCCAGAGGATATATTTCAGACTCACAAATCGTTTGTCTGGTAGAGTCATATCTTAACAAGATTGTATATACAATGTACATACTGGACGAGATGTTATCATGCTTTAGTTTGAAATGCATCCCTATTTCCTATGTTTGAACATGTACTGTACTAAAATATCATATTGGGGGAAGTACCCCATGTATTAGATGAATGAGATAGCTAAGAAATTGGACCAAGTAGTGAAACAATGTTCCTGCCAGTTTGTCCTTTTAATTGTCACATATTGGAACTTGTCAGGTACATTTTTACTATTATTTTTCAGTGTGCATGTGCTTGTGGTGATTGCACATGGGTAATTCTCAGCAGGGTGGCAAAGTGATGTTGTTTGTAAAATGCCCCTATCAGTTTTCTATTACTTTTCACATTTTCTTAGAAACCAAACACTGTCCTACAAAGGATATGTTATCTGTTTTCCCAAAATTTGCGAGTACCCAGCACATACTATCCAAAGGGATGAGAAATGGTCTTTGTTAGTTTCTTGTTAGAAATACCAAGTGATTCTTAACGATTGAACTTGAGCTCTTCCCGATGGAAATCGAAATACTATTTATGGAAGTTGATTGAAACCATATCATTATTGCACAAAAGGATGCAAATGGAAAATCACGATCGGTGGTTTATGCATTTTAGAATTGTATGAAAAATGACTAATTAAAAGTTATGCATTTGAACTGATGTAGGGAAGCACTATGCATCAATGTATAAGTATTTTATGTTTTTTCCTCTTTTACTCTCTTTTTATTTATTCACTTCTCTCTTTCTCTCTCTCTTTCATCAAATAGCAAGTATATTGGAAAATTAAATAAAATAAATAATAAAGAAAGAATATTTAAATGATATAGAAAAATAATATATAATAAGATGTAAAGTGATTTGAAAAGTCATTAACTTAAAAATAATAATAATAATAATTAACTATTTTAAATAGAAAAATAGAAAATTTTGTGAATGCTCTAAGCACCATACGATTTTGATATTTATAACATGATAAATTGATAAGAATAATACTAATATGTACTACTCACAATCTTTTTTTTTTTTTTTTTGGGACTAAAGATTTCATTCTCATTAATAAATCAAGTAACTAGAGCAAATTGTTCTAAAAAAAAATATCACAGATACAAAAAAGAATTTCTTTCAACCAAACCTAATCTATGACATGTTTAACAGCAGCCTTAGTTGACCTGTGTGCCACACAATTTGCCTCTTAACGAATGTGGATGATCTTCCAATTAGATAGTGCAGCAAAAATTATCCGTGTATTCTCAATAAACTGACCAAACTTGCTCAAATTAATACGTGTAGCATTCATGTATTCTTCCAAGAGTATGTGTTGAAGGCCTAAATTTCTACTAAAAAGAGCTACTTGGTAAGCTGACAACGCCTCTGTTGCAACAAGCTCAAGGTTTCTCTTTTTCGTCAGACTTCTAGCTGCAATCAAGTATCTCTTAAAGTTCCGTACTACTATACCTATGCCCATCCACCCATTATTAGAGTCCATCGTAGCATTCCAATTTACCTTATATATTCCTTCAAGGGGAGGTTTCCAATTGATATGGATCGCCTTCTTACTCTCTATATGTGAATCAAGTTCTTTTAAATTCGACTTTTTGAAAGCTTCAACAGACTTAACAACCCCACGCACAATAAAAGTAGGCCCACTAAACTCTCCACCATAAACCACATAGATACGTTTGAACCAAATCATCCTTGAGATCCCTAGTTCAAATTCCTCCTTGTCACATTTTTTGAACATCTTCTCCACCACCTGTAGGAAATCAGGACCACAAGATATGCATTTCTAAAATTTTATCCCGCATTTTCACCGTACATCCATTGTTTATGGACAGCTTCAAAGTATATAAATAGTAGTTGGTACTTTCACATTCAAGAGTGTAAATAGGGCATAAATCCTCATGTACTATATCTTTCTTCAACGGATTGTCTTTGGTTAACAAAATATTATGATATGCTTTCCAAAGTAATATCTTTGTCGCATTAGGAATATTTGGCTGCCAAATAATGTGCCAAATCCCACTTCGAACGGACCAGGTAAAACAATATCTCCTTGTAATATCTTGTCTCTCCTTTTTTATGTGGTAAACACTCCGAACCAAAATTATTTTTGTTGCAATACCCTTCTAAATTAAGACTTTTTTTTTCTGAGAGGAACAACTAATTGATAGCTTGTTTATCACCATTTTCTCTTCCGGTGTGAGGATTTTTCCAATTAGGTACGTTTTCTACCATTTCGAATCTTGGTCAATGAGCTCTTGCACTGATAGATCGTTCACAAAAAATTGTTTAAGCAACTGGACTTTGAAAGTAATTGGAGTATGCAGTCATCTATCTCCCAAATTTTGACAAGAGATTCATTCCCTATCCACCATATTATAAAGCCCGATTCAACAAAGCACAATGCAATGATTAAATATGGATATTACTTGCGTGACATACAATCAATCATGCACCAACCCAAAAAAATTTAATGGGTAGACCAAATTATTTGTCCTTTTTAATAATGATTTGTAATTAAAATTTAAACTGTCGTTAGAATGGTTCATTTCACTAGCCTTTATGAAGCGGGATTCTAATGCTGTCCAAACAAAAACATCGCCCTCAAAGGAGGTTTTATTCCGCCAAAAATACTATTCTAAATTCTAATGAAATATTTTAGAAACCAGAAATACATGAGACATTTAAATCTAAATTATTTAATTAATTAAAATTCATCAAAATCCTATTAACTGTTTAGATTTTATGATTTTAACGTATACGTTAATGGGATATAGTTATTTAGAAAACAATAAAAAAAATTAACTAACGTTTAGATTAAGTCTCTCTCTCTCTCTCTCTCTCTCTCTCTCTCACACGCATCCCCAAGTCTGCCCAAGGCCTCGCTCTCTCTCCCAAAGCTTTCCATCAATGGCTTCTCCAGACAAAATCATCTCTCCAGTCTCTCTCCTCCTCATACTTCTCACCTTTTTTCTCAGAAACCCATCTCTCTTTATCCCTCAGAAACCCAAAGCTCAATCCCAACCGTCAATCCTCCCCACTCCGATCCATCACCGACGTCCATGACCTCCTCCCCAAGTACGGCCTCCCGAAGGGTCTCGTCCCAAACAACGCCAAGTCCTACACTCTCTCCGACGACGGATCTTTCAGCATCGAGCTCACAAACCCATGTTACGTGCAGTTTGACCAGTTGGTCTACTATGACAAGAAAGTCAACGGAAAGTTGAGCTATGGGTCTGTGTCCAGTGTGTCTGGAATTCAAGCCAAAAAGTTGTTTCTTTGGGTCTCGGTGACTGGTATTCAGGCTGATAAGGACTCGGATACGATTGAGTTCTACGTTGGTGCTTTGTCGGAGAGGCTGCCAGCTAAACAGTTTGAGGATGTTCCGGTGTGTAAGAACAAGGCATGCACTACAACGGGCACGCACCCAGAGTCGATCTGAGGTAATATACCATCTTTTTGTTTGTCTTTAAAAAAAAAATGTTGAATTTATGTTAAATGAGTTTTGATTTCATTCTTTGTTTCTATCTTTGTTTGGGTTAATTAGGAAAGAGAGATTTTTTTTTTTTTTTTTTTTCAAAAAGAAAGAATTTGGAGAAAGGGTGCTGGGTGATATTCATGTGGGTAGTTAAGAGATTAATGATTGTAGAAGCAAAAGAAAAAAAATGTAATTTTGTTGGCAAAATTTAGAGTAAATAAATTAGCTTATAAACAACAAAGATAGATGAATAAACTAAGATTGAGGATTTTTGGTTTTTGGCTACTGATTATGGTCAATCTTTCTAATTTTCTTTTATAGGCTGTCCACGAAAGATTTTATATTAAAACAATGAAAAGATAAAGAAAAATATGTGATGGCTCTTCAAAATGGGGCAAAAACAGAAGGAAGAAGTCTTTTGATCTATTGGTTGGGATCACTTGATCAGCGATTTAAAGGATCAAAGATTTCTTTTGGTTAGTGTATTAAGATCTGGGGACCAGTAGATAAGGGAGTAATTTCAGAGCCACGGTCTTATTATCTCCCAAATGAAATGCAGTTCTGGAATTTGGAGTGTGAAAGTGTCCAGGACAATTTGCTAATTCCTTTTCATTAAGTATTCAATTCTGATTATGTCTTATTTGTTTATTGGAAGTGGGTGGAAGAGGGTTGAACTTGTAGTATGTCTTAAGACTAGGGAATCTGTGAACATTCTTAAATCAGCGGAGATTTAAACATGTCTTCTCCTGGTTATGAAGCCATTTTCTTGTTAAAGGGTCTTGCTTGATTCATCTCTGAGAGTTTGATAAAAAGCATTCTCTAGAAAGACAACTTAATAACTGAAAACTCCGGGAGTAGGCACTGCTTCCACCTTGAATTTCCAAAGAAGTGGATCTGAAGCTAGCATTCCTCTGATCTTACTTCGACAAAGTTGCATGTGTATAGGCACCAGTCCCTTATAGGAATTTCAGACCCCAGTTACATTGAATGTTCCTCTCCTTGTGACACACCCTGTCAATCCCATTCCTTATCCCTTTGGGGGCAACAAATTTTTGGAAATTCTTGCTTCTAGTCTGGGTTGGCAAATGGATGGGTTCGGATGAGTTCAAAGAAATGCACTAATCTGACTCGTTCCAGTTTATGAGTTGCTATTTAAACGTTAAAGGAATATTGGCTGTTATCTTATCATGAGTGTTGCTATTGCTTTATCTACTGCTTATTTAGCTGTTCATTGCCTAATTGACCTAGCGGATAGTGTGAAAGATGAAGAACAGAAGCAACAACGTCTTATATTCAAAGGAAACACAAGCCAAAGCTTGAAAGAAACAATATACATATATATAAACCCTCAATTCAGTTGTATTCTTGATTCAAATATGGCAAACAAAATAAGTACACGTGGTACTTATTACATGACCAAACTAAGAAGAAAAGGAAACTAAGGACTACGAAAGAAAAAGTCTGGCAAAAAAATAGGTTATTTGCAGTCTAACTTGGGAAAAGGAAATTACAAGAAGGCAAAATGGTAATCTAAAAGGAAAGAGCAAATCCATTCTTCAAAGACTATCACATTATTTTACTTTCCTTGTGCATTTGGCTGCCAAAAATCTCACGCGTGCAGCAACTTTCCTGAAGCACGTCCAAGAGGCCCGGCCACAGCCCCGTTCGAACGTGGGTGCAATCGGGCTATTCGGCCTTTCTTCCTTAACGTTCCGGTTGCGCTCCGTTCGAACGGGGTGCAACTGGCCCTTCCTGTCTTGTCTCGGGCTGTGCTACTTCACTAATGCTGGTTTTTGTATCCTGCAGATGTTATATTGCAGCCTTACACTGTTCTCATTTTAGTGTGAAAGACAGTTGTCTATGGATGAGGAATGGCACTAGATATCTTTCATATATCTGTTGTCCCTGGTCTTTAGGGAGTGTTTGAAAGAAACTTAAAGTTGAGAAATCTCCAACTAATTATTCTTAAACTATGGCAGATAGCCATAGTTTCAAGCTACACAACATAGCTAAGAAGGGCCCTTTTAAAGTCCAAAAGATAAGGACAACAGCAAAGTTGCATAACAAATCACTATGTTTTCACCTTCTCCTATAGAAGGACAATAGGAAAAAGATGGGCAGGTGACTGGATTTGAGTTTGAGTTTGCGCATGTGTGCTTGGGGAACAGGGTGGGGTGATAAAGGACATGTGTTTAGCCTGTAAAAAATCTTTTTTGTTTGGCACTTGAGTAATTGGGTTATGACAAGTTATGTCCAAGATACTGAAGATAGTGGAACTACCATTTTAAGATTGATATTGCTTAATTTGCTAGAGGCATATCTAGGTTCGAAAGACGCTTTTAATTATTCTATTTGGAATACTTTTAATGTCTGCTGGACATGATTCTTCTCTAAGTTGCTTCTAAAGTCTGAAATTAAATGTTTCTCTGATTCTATTGCAGGTGAAGAGAACCTTTACATCCTTATGCTATACTGATTGTAAGCTGTCCAGGTTCAGCCATATGATGGGGCAACAGAAGCAATTACTTATGTGAATTTGTGAATATTCTACTTGTTGAATAATTGTGTACATGTTTCCATGACTGCCGAGGCATTGATCTAGAAACAAATCTCCTCTATGATCCATCATGAATATTTCATGCTTCATTTATATATTCTGGTGATAAAGCCATATTATTTGTGTATCACTAGATTCATATTATTTATATATTCTGTATGAATTTAGTGACTAATTCAGATGCAAAATTTCAGAAGCAGAGTGCTGTCTGATTTCCAAAGGTATTGGTAGTAGACCATTTATAATCTTGATACTGCAGCAAGCTCATCATCAATACACGTCAGTAAATCCTTGCAAGTATTCGTTAAATCTTTTTGACATCATATGAATCATCACAAAAGAAAGCAAATTGGGTCTCCATAACTCGTCTGGAGACTACACCCTATGGAGCAGAGGTCGCCCTCCCCTTCCTATTGGGACCATTTAAAGAGGGGAAAAAAAAAGAAAAAAAAAAAGGGTCTCCTGCCTCCAAACTCCTGACGTCTTATGAATCAACATAAAACAAGGATGGAACTAAGGGCATAGCTTCCTTTCGTTTTCAAATTTTTTCTTTATTTATTTTTTATTTTTTGGAAAAAAGTACACAAACCTCTCTTGAACTACCATTGCAAGTTTTTGGTAGTTTGGGGTTAGAAACATTGCTTCCTTTTACTTTTTTTCTTTTTATTCAGGTTAGAAACATTGCTTCAATTGATAGTTTGGAGGATATTGCAAATTGCTGTAGTTTGAGGGGGAGTATATGTACTTTTTCCAACTTTTTTTTATCAAATTAAATATATATTTTTAAATTCTAGTCCCAATCCCTATCAAAATTAAGCTTAGTCTCTGGATCATACTTTGGCCTCACAAATTAGAAATCCCGGTCCGTCCCTGGTCACATGATTGAGAGAGGATCTTATGGTCTACTCATATCCATCATGCCTGAAACCTATCCTAATCCAATTTGTTTACTCATATTCAAACTTTTTGGTAATCCTGGGATGTTTGAAGCCTTTGGTCAATGATGGTTTGATCTGAACTTGGTAAATTTAATGCCATTACGCGTTTAATACATTTACATGGCTAGTCAGTACAATGTGAAAAGCATCGAATGGTCACTATGTTCTGGTAAACATTGACTGGTTACCTTGAGATCTCCGAAAATTAAATAATACACAGTGAGTTGGGACGCAAACAATTCCAATTTGCATAATAATTTAATGATCAGTTCACACTTCACAATCACCCACCTTCATTCACATGTTGCAATCAAAATAATTTACTGCAATATAAAGAAGCTCTGTATGAAAGCTTGACTAAGCAAAGCCTAAAGACAAAGGAAAATGAATTCTTTTCTGCAAAGTTGGCAATAAAATAAGGTATTCAGTTGGCTTTTCATTAGCATCTTTCCAATTTCTTTGCTTTCCTTTTACCCACGCCAAACTCGTGCTTCTAAGTTTGAGGATGCATCTATAAAAGTGCAGAAGTGTGCTGTTCTGAAACCATCCCTTCTCTCACTTCTCTCAAGAGATCTTAACAACTTGTCCAACAAGGCAGCTGCAATGGATCATCGGAAAGAGGTGCCTGTCAGTGGTAGCCAAGGGATGAACAAGGAGAAAAACAATGCCAGGAAGCAGATAGTGCACAGGCAGAGAGCTATGGAGGATGATAGAGACATAAATGAACTAGCTGATGCTTTTATCAAGAACTTCCGCAACCAACTAAAGATTCAACGGGAAGAGTCGTTCAAACGATTTCAGGAGATGGTAGCCCGAGGGGTTTGAGTTGTCTTTCTGGACATATGCAAAATGTGATGCATTCATTATATACATATCAATAAGGATTGGTTGCAGAGGCTCATTTGTGAGTCAGGGTCATTTTTTTTTTTTTCCTTCTTTTTGGATGAGTGTTTTGGTAACAACTATGATTCTGGATAGCTTCAAGCTCCAATCTTTTAAAAGTTCTCCAGTAGATCACAATTTTCAGATTTCGTTTGGGTTTCACCAGAACCAAATTAAAGAGTTCAAAGATTGAGCAATTAGGTGCCTGCAAGCTTTTACCCAGAAGCAGCATGTCACAGCAGTGAGGTTCCTGTTCCTGGCTAATCAAGCTGAGGAATTGCCTGAGAATCCACATAATTTATAAACAACAAGAAGCATTAAGCCATGATCCCAGGATCAAGTCTAAGTAAAGCCCAAAGCTCTGCCATGATCAGTTTTTTTACGCAAGGCTATTAAAATAAATGTATATCTTCGAAGAGCAAAGTAAACCATGTTCCATACGTTGAACTCCCTTTGACAAATTATTAATTGTCTCAAAAATTTAAACGGATAAAAAATGGTTGATTTAATTATTTACTTAATATTTTAAAATTTTCCCTCCTGTATTGGCCGAGAATGTGCTGACAGTGGCAACGGCCCATTATCAACTTGGTCCACTGGGTTTCAACCCTTCTGACCCCTTTTCAATCAGGTCTATTCAACCCAGTCCACGGGTATCAACCCAATTTGACCCAGCAAACGACCTAGTCTATAGGTGTCGCGTCAAAGCAAGCCCTACCAAAGGCCCACAACGGCCTAGTCCACTGCCCTTACCACTAGCAACCTCTCAAACCGGTCACTGTCCGCCGCTGCTGTCAGCCTATTGCCGCCGTTCACCAACTAGGCATCTCTGCCTATGACTACCATATTTACCTAACACCTTTTAATTATAAGGGTAAATATAAACGACAGCCTGGGCTGATGCAACAGTGCATCAGCCCAGGCACATGAACAGTAATTTCACTGTTCATGTGCCCCGTAAACAGTATTTTTTTTTTTTTTCTCCTCTGATTTAGCCCAAACTGATGCACTGTAGCATCAGCCTGGGCTGATGCCAATCGCTGCTCTAATTATAAATAGGGACACCTTTTGTATTATGAATCACACAATAATCCATTCAAGATGTAGTTCTAACGGTCTTTATCAATGTTCTTCTCTCTCTGCTTCCGCTCTCTTTTTATTTCTCTTTCATATATCCTATTATATATTTGTACAAAGGTGAAGCCCGTTCATAAACTCACATGCCCCTACCCTATTGCAATGCAATAATACATAATTATTGCACTAGATCTTAATCTGCAAGAAAGAGTAACCACAATAAGAGTGATTTGAAATCAAAGAGCAAGAACACTAGTCTTTTTATTGCTGAAGAGTAAAACTGTGCACTAGATCTTAATCTGCAAGAAAGAGTAACCACAATAAGAGTGATTTGAAATCAAAGAGCAAGAACACTAGTCTTTTTATTGCTGAAGAGTAAAACTGATATGCATAAAATACATGTAGGTGACATCATCTATGAAACATAAAGCGTAATTTGCCCTCACAATCGTAAAACGAGCTGAACTTTAAGCGTACACATGAAACTTCATGAGGATCTTGATTTTCCCAGCATTTGGATCGGCAATTTTGGAGAAAGCGTCTCTAGAGAGATTGATGGTTGCACGACATGTTGGGCAATTGTCAACCACTCTAACTAAAACGCTAGAATAGGTACATGGATTTGGCGCAAGATTCGTGCCTCCAATGCATTTTACCCAAACCCATTTCCCACAGGAAAAAAATCTCCTTTTGCCGGCCCCAAAGAAATTGGTTGCTGCAGCTACATAGACACCCTTGTCTTTGTATCCATAACATGCAGAGGCTGCCAAACACAATCACCATTAGTTATTTACTGTTTGAATTTTTACTTATATGCTACTGTTCAACTGATCATTACTACCCAAAAAAACAAAAACAGGAAAAGATATTGTTTAAGTAAGAGGAAAGGGGAGAAGATATATGCTACTGTTCAATTGTGTTTTAATTGTTTGTTAATATTTTTTTTTTTTAAGAGGAGAAAACAAAAGAAAAATGAATGGATATATATATATATATCCTCACGAACGTAAGGGGGATTATAGAAAGTGGCTGTCCCTTCATAAGCATATGCAACTGAGAGAAGCCATAAGACGGTCCCAACCATCATCAGAATCCGCATAACCCATGCACTTTCCTTGTGTGCGCCGAATGATGAAGTAGCATACAATTCTAGTTTATGGTATAAAGCTTAAGCTTTGTTTGCGTTACGTTTTAGATTGACAAATTCGGTGTCCAAAACACTTTGATTTAGCCGCGTTTTTGTACTTAGAATATCAAAGTTTTTTGGTTCAAGAGGTTTGGAAACGCCTCCAAGTGTTGTTTAGGTTCTAAACGCTTAAGTTTTTTTAAATCAAATAGTACTTTTTCGTTTAATGATCTTTTTTATATGGCAGGAGTCACAGCTTGAATTGTATATATAGTGACTATATATTGACAAATATGTGACCTACTTGTAGAGGTCGAATTTTTTATGCATATATGACGATTGATATAGATTCTAATACACACAACTGCAAAGATATAATCCAATAGTAATCAATTTGCAAATGACTTTTTTTTTTGGTTAAAGTGATTGCGTTGTCTCTTAAGCGAGGTTAATTAACAGGAGTTTCATATAAGTTAAAGGTCAAGAGTTTTCATGTAATTCTCTGATGGAGTTTTTTTGCTTCTAAGGGTCAAATTCATCATAGAGACTTGATAAACGTCCATCTTGTATGCATCTACTATACATCTCTTTTGTAAATCAACCATTAAATTTATGAGACTCACACATAAATATGATATACATCCCCATATAGCAGACGTACACCATTGACATGATCATTTTTATTTTACCCACGTTTTGGCATGCTAGGGAAGAAATTCCTCAATAACATGCATGAAACCATGCTATCGGGTTAATATCAGTTACTACTTCTTGGAGTAAAGCCCAAAGCTCGACCAGGGTCATTAGTCATTGTCCGTTTCATTTTATGTTATCAAAGCATTTTTATAGGGACGAGATCATGATGTTTGTTTAAGGAATCCAGATAGTAATTAATTTTCCTTGGAGATAGTATCAAGCATAATTAATTCTATGATATTTAAATGAACCAAAGAATATTTGTTTTGTCTGTTAATGTGTTTTTGAGGGGTGAAACTAGGTAAAATGTTGAAGGAGTTTTGCCCCAAAATTTTAAAATTTCCTCTAAATTTAAAATTAAATTTTTACCACCCCCCCCCCCCCCCAACAAATTTTTTTTTTTTTTGAAAACTTAAGATAGTCTTCCTGAACTTTCAACTCTTTTAACATGCTTCCCTAATATTTAAAAACTCTAACTATTGTACCCTGAGCTTTTTAATGTCTATCACTTAACCTCCTTTCGTCATGATTTACCGTTAAAACCTATTAAAATTTTCAGAATACCCCTGTATTTTTTTAAAAAAATAATTATAAAAAATCTCAGAGATTCAAGCGTATGTATTTTTGAAAATTTCGTTAAATCCTGACCAATGCCTAAATTTTTGCAATTTTTGTTCATTTTTTTCCTAATAAAATAATAGGTATTTTAGAAATTTTGGCACCCATCTGCAAAAATCATAACAGAAGGGGGGTTAAGTAATAGACATTAAAAATTTCGAATGCCAAAATGAGAGTTTTCAAATATTATGAGGGACATGTCAAAAGGGCTAGAAGTTCAGGAGGCTTATTGAAAGTTTCTTAAAAAAAAAAAAAAAATTGTCCCCCACATGTAATTGTCTATTTCTACCCCTGTTTTGAAGGGTGATTTTGGTTTGAAAAATGTTTTTATGTAACATAAATGTAAAAAATTTTTTTGTATTTTATGAGTGTTTTGTATTTGTGTTGTTTGTTAGTGTTTTTATTTTGATAAGAGAAAATAAAAGATAAAAACAAAAATTTTAACAAATGGAGCCAATTTTTTTTTTTTTTTTACATGTTGGCAGGCAGCTACCAACAATATAATAAAAGTCTCACAATCTTCATTTCCAAAGAAAACAATATCTAGAAAATGCTGACTTGTTAATCCCACACATATTTAATAATTTGAGGAAACTTTACAAAAGTCCCTTGATGCGATTTGAATAACTCCCTTCAATGTTTGATTTTTCTTAATTTGACCCTCAAACTTTCAATTTGTCTCATTCAGCCCCCTTCTATAATGATTTTTCGTTAAATCTTAACAAAGTTGTGCAAATATTATCAAAATATCCTTTATTTTAGATTTTTTAGATTTTTTTATTGTTTAAAATATAGGGGTATTTTGAAAATTTCAATAATATTTAACGGTGAAAACAGATGGAAGAGGTGAAATGAAACAAATTGAAAGTTTGAGGGGCCAAAGTGAGAGAAATGAAACATTAATGAAAATTATTTAAATCGCGTGAAAGTTTGGAAGGCCTTTGTGAACTTTCCTCTAATAATTTATATAAGTCTGATTTTTTTTTCAAAATTTGGAAGGCTTTTTCTTGAAAATCTTTGAGGGTTTCTTTTCAAAATTTGAAAGAAAATCTTTGAGGGTTTCTTTTCAAAATTTGAAAGAATAACATTATTTCGTAGATTACTAACAATTGTCATACAACTGGTATGATATGACAATAAAAATCGACTATTGATTTTTTTTTCTTTTTTCAAGTGTTGATCCAAAGACTGATATTCACTACTACATCATCAAATTGTTTGATAAGCGTATAACAATTTACTAAATATTATTACTATTACGCTAAATCAAACCATTTTTAAAGTAATATAACATGCAAATAACAAAAATGTGATTGGTGGTCAATTCAAGTATATTTGACTTATCTATCTTTAATAGACCATATATATTCACAAAGCATCTTCAAAATTACATATTACTAAGATAAGATCCCACAACAAAAGACACAACCCTAAACCCAATAACAAGATTTACAAGTATCCTCTCTCTCAAGAATGTAAAGAAATGACCTCAATTCTATTGCCAAAACCAATAGAATGACCCCTCGCCTTGTAACTGCATGAAAAAAGAAAAAGAAAAGAAAAAAGCATCTCTTGTGTCCCATATTGAATCTCTCACCGTAAATGAGGATGGAGATTCCAATAAATCAATGTTTTGCCCTAGATATTTCAATTTTCCTTTCCCATTTCTTCCCAGTCTTTCCATAAGCAAAGCTTGAGATATGGACTGTGATTCTCATGCTTGAAGCACCTGGCAGTGCACTATGTGACTCTTCAAGCCACTTCGGCCTGCTATACTTGACCACAAATTTGTGACAAGAGTCCTAAAATGGCCTTTCCCCGCAATATTTTCCCAAAGGTGAGGGTTACTCTCCACACGTTTATCTGGACTAGAGACATCAACTAGGCTTATGCTCAAGTTGTTGCGGACTATGCAAAGCTTCCCATTGAGGGGAACAAGAGCAGCCGCCTCCAGAGCACGAGAGCTCCCTAGATGGAGCTTGCTATCTATAAATTTGTTCCACGAATCCGTGGTTCCATCATAAACTCTAAGCTTGCATCCGTCCCGGCAATCCAAGGCATAGAGCTGTCCGTTTAAGGAGATACTAGGGTTCCGCCAACCCGAGACCATCCCCTCACTAATAGGGGTCCAGGTATTAGTTTCAGGAGAATAGGCGTCACTCATGACCTCACGGTGAGACCCAAGTCCTTTTAGAAACCACGTTCCATTGTGAACAACCCCGATAAATGGCACCATAGCCGTGTTCATATCTGAGATAAAGCTCCACCGATTCTTGTTAGGGTCATAAACTTCAGCAGAACTAAGAGTCCTTTGGCTTCCTTCACATTCCCCACCGGCCACATAAAGGCAGTTATTTATAACACAAGAACCAAAGAAATGACGTTTTCGAAGCATATCCGGTGCCCTTTGCCATTTATTTGTCCGTGCATTGTAGAAAATGACCCGTCTCATAGATCCCTTTAGTGGATCTTTTCCTCCAAATAAGTACAGGTAGCAACCACTAAGGACCGCACAGCCAAAACCCAATGCTTCAGAGTATTCCCTGGGGACGGCTGGAAGTGGCTGCCATAGCTGGTAGGTGGGATCAAAAGCATGCCAAGAAATCCTTCCATCACGGTCTCTTTTGACGACATAAACCCACTCTTCTGCCATTCCAAGACTTTTCCTAAGAGAATAAAAGAAGTTTCCACCCAGAAGGTGGCGCCATCTCTTGCAAACTAGAAGGAGCTTTCTATGTTCAACACGAGGGACTCGGATCAGACAAGCAATGGCAAGATCATCAGGAAGGCCGGGCAGGAGGGGTGGCTGCACTCGAGTCCTTTCCCGTCGTGAGTTTTTGCTCTTGTGTGCATTAGGATTGATATCAGGCTGAATACAAAGCTTTGATCCGGGAACAAATTTTCTTGCCCCAGCGACAGTTTTCAAGCCTGAATCTACTCTGCAATAGCATGACACAGAATCAACCTGCCAAAATTTCCATGTTATAACGCAAGATACATCTAGATCTGTACGCCAAAAATAGGGACAAACATAACAAACCAACTAAAAAAACAGAGAGAGAGAGGCCAATTTCATGTTAAAGGTGCCATTTTGTATAAACAGCTTTTGCAAAGATTTGGATCCCCAACCCTGTTTTCATGAGTACGCTTGCATAAAAAAACTTCACACTCCACACCAACGAGTAGAAACTAACAAGGCATGGTAACCTTATGAAGTGCCAGACACCAAGATGATGGCACAACTGATATCAGTTTTTGTGTGTTAAACAAGGCAAGAGACTACACGCCATATGATGTACCAATACATAATATCTGCTGAATAGGATAGGCAATTAAGCATGACCCATTCTCTTATGAGCATCATGAATCTATGCAGCAAGCATGGAAAGAGGCATCGTTACCACTGTCAATAGTCAATACATTCAAAAAGGTAAAGTAAATGAGAGCTTTTGATAGATGTAGCAGTGCTTCTTCCCCTTTTCATTTAGCAAATCAGAAGTCAAGGATATGAATCATCCAGGCCCATTAGAAAACTATCCCGAGGAGCTGCGAGTGGTATTCAACCAAAAAGGCATAGCTGCATAGAAAATTTCATGGATCTTAGATGCTCCTCATGCTGTCATAGGTTTCTTATCTTCTTTATTAAGTCCGAGCATTAGAGGCTCGTATCCGTTTCGGATGAGCATCTTGTTCATACCTCCTTTTGTAAATAATTGATCCATGAAAAGATGCCGAAGACCAAAGTGGGAAATATATTCTTCTTCAGATTTGTCTAATTAATTCCTGGATGGTGTCAAAAAACACAGACTGTCTAAGGAAAGTTGAAAATGCTTGAGAGCAACATAATGTTCCTTTCGATAACACTCAAAATTTCGAAGCAAATCAGCTAGTGGATGAAGTTAGAGATAATAGCCAATACTCAGGCAAACCAATTTGCATATCTGTACACCAAAAATACGCACATACCCACATATGGTCCTACATGACCTGGAAATTTTCTACTCTTGGCCTTGCATAAAATCGCTACAAATGCATCAAGCTAGCTTCTCCTTTTACCTTGATATCGATCCCAAACTGTCACTCTTGTTTTCAGCGTATCTCCTTTCTTTTCTTTTTATATTCTCATTTTTTAAAACCTCACTTCCAATTTGTGGCTAGTCTCATCTTATGCCAGGCACTCTTTCTTCTGAGTTGCAATGGAGAAACATAAGCGCCAAATAGGTTCATGCATTTCATTTCCTTTTTTATGAGAAATGGATTGTTACAAGTAGGTGGCAAACCAAGTACATGGGCAGTGCACAAAAGACAATCCTCATGGATAAAATTTAAAAACCTATGAGTAGATCTTGAAATATAATCTAACCTCTTAAAAACAATTAAGGTACAAAAAATTCCTGTAGCAATCAAACTCATAAAAAGAAAGAGGTAAAAGCACACATGCATTGTCAGTCATGTGCAAATTACATTATTGTAGAAAGAATAACACATTGTTAAGCAACAAACACTCTTAACAAAAGAAGCATCATCCAAGAGACTTGTGTCTACACATGGATGCAAATAAACATGGATTTGGCTTAGGTGTTGTAGAAAAAATTACAGTACATGTGTTGTAGTTTTTTTAACGGTCTAGAAATTTAAAGTTTTCCATGAGAAAGAGAGAGAGAATGAAATAATTAAATCAAGGAAGATAATGATGGCAAATAAAAATTTGCATCTCTATATAATATCTCTTGGCCCATGGAGTTGGCTATCAGCAGAATTAAACGGTTGAATTTTCTATTTATGCAACTCGTATATAAACACAATAGGGAACCAAGAACAATTCATCAGGTTTGAAAAACTTAATTTGAATGGACGCCTTTTGCGCTTTTAATGAAATTTCGATTACTTATAATAATAATAAAATAAAATAAACTTAATTTAAATGGAAATTGACACACGTTTAACAATTAATATTAATAAAAACCAACAAAGAAAACAGCAGAAGCTGGAGTTGCAAAACTAGGATCATCTCTATAATGGTTTAAAAGAGCACAAATGGAGACAGGAATACAGAAAAAGATGGTTGAGAGAAAATAAATAAATAAAAACTTGCGAAAATGAATATGGAAAACTCAAAACTGAGTACTGTAACATACCCCATAATCTGCAACACGCATGAAATTTCTAAAGCAAAATTTCAACACCTAAATGATCCACAACCACATTAAATTTACTTGAAATACGTTCTATACAAACAAAATCAAATAGTGAGCTTGAAACTCCTAACAAACCGATATGCCCACAAAATAACCTCTCTGCGTAGCTACTAACATATGTGAATTCTCACAAAAGTAAAAACAAGATACTGGCCACAACCCACCCAACATTATTCCTTTTGTCGACTATAAGCAGAAAAATGGACACATTAACAAATTTTCCCTTGAAAGAAGAAAATTAATTACCCGATGGGAAGAGAAGTTTATAAGATAAAAAGAAACAGTTCCAAAGACCCAACTTTAAATCCTTATACACAAAACTGCAACAACAAATACAGCAGTAAGTAACCCCTAAAACACCAAATTGAGAAGTCAACTAACAAGAGTAATACAGACTGCAAAAGCCAAACATTCTCAAATACAATGGTTAATAAAAATTCCGGTAATTCCCTCAAAAAGTTGCACCTTCAACGAAAATCCCCATGTGGGTATCTCCATAAACCCTAAAAGGAAAAAACCTAAAAAGGAAATGCAAGCAGTCAAAACAACCGACCCCTAACATATATCCCCACCAAAACAAGATTTCCAATACTTCATTAAATAAATGCACAAATTCAAAAACAATTCCATCTGGGTTGCTCTAAAAGTCCATAAATTTGTAGAAAGTACATGCAAAAAATAAAATAAATTAAACAGAGTATAGATCGATTAGACTAACCAGTGGAGCTTGAACTCGGATGCCCCTTTGAGCATTCGAAGATTGTTCCATCTCAGAAACTCACAGTCATAGATAAAGTCAGCAGCCAGAGCCAGAATCCAGAATCAAAGTTAGAGAAGCTCAGATCGAGAGCTCTTTCATCTTTGAACTTCGTCTTCACTCCCTTAAATCTGATCCAACTATACCCAAAAAAAGAAAAAAAAAAAAGGGAAAAAGAAAAAAGAGCAGCCTTTTTGTTATTTCTCTGCAAATACAAACAAAGAAACACCAAACCACCTCCCCCCAGTTACAACAAGAACAACAACAACAACAAACGTGAGTCTCTGTCTCTCTATATGACACTCTCTCTCTATGACAGTCTCTCTCCCTCCCTCTAGCTGAACAGTACAGCTGGACCCATGGGCCACCAACTTCTGATTTTCTTAAATGTGTTTCAATTTAATTATACAAATGAACATTGAAATACGTTTCTAAATTAATGATTTTGGGACTTTTTTATTTTTTAAGTTAACTGCAAGTCCCGTAAGAGGACAAGAAGCTTGTGAGTTTGAGTGGTTCTGCTGATATTGTTTTGTTTGCTACCATTTATGGGTCAAACCCATTTTTTAAGGGAAAGACTTTTTGGTGATTTGAGATCCATCATCCTCGATGGATTTTGCCCTATCACGTGGACGAATTAAACACCCTTTTAGATTTCAAAACAAAAAAGAAGAAAAAAATTTCTTTTCATTTATGGGTGTTATTATGCAAGAGAAAAAAGAGGTTAGAAGAGTTCGTAGGAGCTAAATCCAATGAGACCACTCCAACGTTCTAGTAAGTTTGGTGAGGTTGAGAGGAAAAATTTCAGCAGAGTAATGATAAGGCCAAGTAATGCATACATGAGTGAATGCCCTACTTCTCTATTTATAAGTTGTCATTCCACTACCTTCCTTTATAAGGTTTTAGGACTTCGTGTCAATAATATGTTATTGACATGAAGATTCTTTCCTAGAGTCTGTCGAAGGAATATATGGTGTGAGCATGCAGTTGACAGAATTGGAGATTAGATGTTGGGCGTTACATCTTCACTATAGTGCACTCAGATCTTTGTTGGTTGTTTGGGCTGTAGGTCATCGGGCCTTCCATGCTCCTTGGTTAGGAATCGTCAGCCTTCTATGCTCTTCAGCTATGGCCCGTCAAGCCTTCTTGGATCTTCGGAAGGTGGCTTACTAGAAGGTCGTCCGTATCAAGGCCCACCAATGAGCATGGTGGAAAGAAAAAAAAAATTGCTAAATTGATTCTTAGGGTTCTAAATTATGACAAATTGTTCTTCTGGGTTTCAAAAATGATAAATAATTTTCTATGGTATGCATGTGTGACAAATAACTCATTCAGCAAAAATTTCAACTGTTTTTTCAATGGGTCATTATATAAGTACAAATTTACTCTAAAAAACTAAATTCGGAGTGATTCAGCCAACTCATAATCGGGCAAAAGGGTGAGCCAAACCACCCCAAGAGCTCATGGACTTTTTTGAACTCCAACATACACTAGCCTTTCTTTTCTTTTTTCTTTTCTTTTTTGGGATAATTGTATTCTTGTTTTGCAATTTGGTTTTGATTGCTTGGATTTTAGAATAACTTATTGTAACCTTTTAATATCTCTCTAGCATTTGTAAGAACTATATATGAGGTTGGAACCCTAATATTTTATAGAGCTCTCTGCTATATGCTATCACAAAGGATTGTATTGTTTATGTTTGACCTTTTTTTTTTTTTAATAATGAAAATAAACTCCATGCGTAACCTACAAGTAAATCTCGAGGCCTTGAGTTGTCTCTCATCCAAATATTAGGTCAGTTAGGAGATTCAAACCTCGGCCTACAATGTAAGGAACATACTCACTTGCTAGTTGAAATGACTGTAAAAGGAGCATTAATCTTTTCAAATTATATTTTTTATTTTTTATTTTTTGTTAATCAAATGGGGAAAGTCATCTTTTCAAATTATTAAGTCACACATGTATTTAAAATGTCTTGAACCACAATCGCATTATCTATTCTGTTTTATTGAGAGAGAAAATATCATTTGAGCTATAACTCATTGAGAAGTTGTTTATGTATATCAATTAATCTTAATTATTTTTCTTTAAATGACTGATTCCGCCCATTATATCTATGTCACACTAAATTAAGACATCGATGTGCAGTCTTGACTGTAGTTTTAAGACCCAGTATGCAGATTCCTAATTTGATAATCAATTTCTCCTATTAATTAGTGCCCAATTGTTTTTATTAACTCAAGGAGAATAAATTAAGTAACGAAAAGATTTCATTTTCAGGTAATACTAAATTATTTTCTTGACTTGTAATGCCATCCGTGACTTTTAACCAAACCCATTATTCATCAATAGTAGATTATCTTTCTTTTCTTTTCTCTTTTCTTTTTCCTTTTTTCTTTTTTTATTTTTCTTTTAAGCAACAAGAGTCAAGAAAAAAGGGAACATAGATCAAGGTGGGTCATGCATATTCTTGATTCTTACAGCAAAGAAAAAAATGAGAAAAATGAGAATATTTCTATAACAACTAATTCAATAATAGATTATCTTTCTTGATCTGCGTTTCACACTTCTAATTCAAAAATCCGAATTTGAAAATCAAATTAATAGTGATGGCATTTCTAGTTTAATCAAAGTAATTAGCTATACATCAATAGTAACTAAAGAAACACGACAAAATATTATGGATAAAAATTTTTAAAAAACTGAGTTGAAAAAAAATTTTCTAATTCAATATATTAAACTCATATATGTCTTTGGAGCATGTAATTTTTACATATATTTTTCATAGAGCATGTGATTCTCACATGTATTTTTAAAAATGCATATAAAAATTATATGCTTTAAAAATAAATATAATAGACTAAATTTGGGGAATTTTTTACGACCCAATTTAAAATAAAACTTCATCCAAATATCATTTGCTATTGACGAGTCATGCCAACAGCAAGGTGGATGTCATAAATTCAAATTCTATTATTTTGAAAAGATAAAAACAAAAGAACAAATATATGCTATAATAAAACTAGGCTTTCATGATTGCCCTAAACTTGCTTGACTTATATGGTAGGGTTTCCGAGTTATTTGAGTATACTCCATCTCATCAGCTTAAAAGGTTAGTAATAATGATAATAACAACACAATAATAAAAAATAATAATGACTTCAAAAACCCTACATATTTGATTATACTTCATTTTGTCAACTTACACGAGATGCTTAATTCTTAAACATCATGGGCCAAGATAGTGATGTGATCAAAATAAAAAAGTGTACTTGCTCCTTTGGCTCATCTGGGTATGTCAGAGAGATAAGCAGAAAAGATCAAATAAATAAAATATTTCCTACGTGAAAGAGCCTCTTTTTCTACATAACCATTAGGAGAAAGTTTGCTTTCCCTCTGTCCTAAAGACCAATATGTGTGTCCCCCCCTCCCCCTTTTTTTTTTTCTTTTTTATCCTTTTTTCCTTGCAAAACAAACTCTTCATTTTTTGTCCCCCATGTTGGACATATCTTTATTTTCTCTTCTTCACCTTCTTGAATGGTTGGTCTACAACTTTGTCTTATTAGAAGATGCATATGAGAGCACAAAAGTCAATTCTTAGAGTTAGTCGAGGAGGACTAGATCTCAAGAAGATAAGAGTCCCTGCTACCATGATTTAAAATGGATGATTGACTCAACTCAAAACCGATCGAAATCAGTTGATTTTTGGCATAAATTAGTAGGAAAAAAAAAATGTGAAAATTGAAAACCTGACAATATTAATTGTCAAAATTAGAAATTCGGGTTCTTATTTGTAGCAACGGTGATGGGTGGGGTTCTAGTTTGATTAGCCTTCCCCACCCCAACCCAACCACCAAAAAAAAAAGGAAAAAAGTAAAAAATTTGCCATTTCAACTTGTGATAATGCTCTATTTGTTCACATCTATGTTAAAATATGTACGATCTGCAATAAAATGCATATTCATCAACATCAATGCCTCCTACCAACTTAAGTGGCAATTTCTAAGTTGTTCCGATGAAACATTAATTGTTCTCAAGTAACCATTACAATTACCATACTAAAAAGAATGCGAGTGCCATATTTGTTAAAATATTTATTAAATGATTAAATCATACTTTTCTATGAGTTTAAGTTTTTAAAATAGAAAAATACTACTCAACATTCTTTTTAATTTTTGTTTTTATTAGGAAAATACAACTTGAAAATTTTGAGTAACATTTCTCTTTAAAATAACTGATAATTTAACATAAAATTAGACAAAAAATTAGGAGTTTGAACCTCAAATTAATGATTATTTAAATAAGTGATAATTTATCATATGCGGCACAAGATCCTGTCTAAAGCATTTAACATGCAAAACGCATCATTTCATGTATAAATTTTTTGCTATTGCTATTACTACTATGAGTCTACAACTATTATGACTGTATTTGGGTGTTTGTTAGTGTCCTCCACCCCGTCTTTTGTAGCTTTATTTTCTATTGGGTGTTTCATTACCTTGCTTAGAACAAAAAAAAGGTTATTATGCCTTCGTCACAAAAGGTTGCCATATCCTTCTCTTCTTTTTGCGTCTCTCTTTTTGCATGCAGCACTTCCCACTAGTTTATTTCATGCTCTGTGAACAGTATATACTGCTCAGGAAGTAGCATTACCAAAGGAATCAAACTGGTGAACCAATACAAGAAAAAGCATAATATCATATGGGAATAGTTCAATCTCAAACAGTAAGAGTTTCCATAACAACTATCAGATTTGTTTGTCTTAATATTAAACAAAAATTGACTTCATTCGTTCATATGGCAACATATAGCCAGAATAGAGGTTCCTTTGGCATTAATTACTAGAGCAATGCATTCACCTTAACTAGAGAGCTTTGTATTATTTCAGCAAAACCAAAATCTTACAGAAGCCTTAGAAATCCTTGACAAGGGGAAGAAGAAATACCAAGACCCGAGCCCCAACAATAACCCCCAACATATTGGGTTGAAAAGAACATGCCTATGGGATAAACAAGATGCGGCAGAAAGAAACCCTCTTCCTCTCCCACTACATATTCTACAACCCACTAACCCACCAAGATTACCACCAAAAAAGAAAAGACAAATTTTTCAAAAAAAAAAAAGGGCAAAGTAATCCCTATGTGTTAGTACTTTGTCACCAACACCTACCAACTTACACACACCCATTCCTGCGGCACCAATACCAAGCAAATATCCCCCTCCCTCATAAGTTAAAAGCACCTCTAACGGTATAGAAAAACAAAGGCTTAAAATACTAACAAAAAGATGTGACAGCGAGGAAAAATGACCCTATAAGAAAAGACAAAAGTTCACAACCATCAACTAGACACCACAACTGCTTTAGAAGTCAAAAATCAGTCCCATGCACTGGTCACCCCTGGACCATATCCTCCACCAGAAGAAGCACCATACCCACCGCTGCTGTTGCCTCCACTGTAATAATCAGAACCACCCCTACTGAAAGAGCCATCCCTTCTAAAATCACGCCCACCAAATCTACCTCCACCAGAACGACGGTTCCTCCCTCCACCAAAAGATCGGGCTGCATACCGGGACAGCCAACTAGGCACTTCTTGATTTGATTCTTGCATTAGCTCAGATAATGCCCGTGCCATAGACGCATTATTCTCATTGAAAAAGGCAGTAGCTAAACCTGAATTGCCAGCTCGCCCTGTCCGTCCAATGCGGTGGACATAATCATCAATGTCATTTGGGAGATCAAAGTTGACCACATGGGCAACATGCGGAATATCAAGACCACGTGCAGCCACATCAGTTGCAACCAAAATCGGGGTGTGGCCACTTTTAAAGGACCTCAATGCCAGCTCCCTTTCCTACAGACATGTAAAATAAACAAATAAAGAAACTAAACACAGACTTCCAATGCAAGATATGCACATTAAGCTTAAAACCTGCCTACAAGAGGCTGTAAGCCTCATACAAGCCAGCAGTTGCTGAATAAACCACTTAAATGTAAAGTATAAGTAGCATTAAGGACAAGGGTCTCATGCGAAGATCTCTCTGGGTGTCATATTCACGACCCAAGGACAGTTTAGAAGTCGAGAGTAAAATTTTTGTCTTCTATACCGAAAGGTAAAACAACATGTCCATATATAGTGGCTTCTCAATGCCAATGTTGCAGTCATTTCAAGGTATCTAAATAAGGAAAGAATAATAGATGAACAAAGTATCCACGATTCTAATGATTTGCACATATTTCTCCATTTATTTGTCAAACATGCCTGTGCAGAGGATATCAGATGAGTAGAAGTGCCAGGCAAAATTAAAGCAAACCAAGATAAGCTTCTAATGTCACAAAATTGGAACATTATACATACTGCTCACCTTTTGTCAAAAAGCTTGAACCAGAGAAGCGCCATGGCCCCATGTCCAGCTCAAACCAGATGAAGATGACATTGAATGTGAAACAGATTGAGTATCGGAATAAGCAGAATTAACATAAAAGAGAGTTTCTCTCATTGTTATTCCCTTAGACATTGTGCATGGAAGAAGATATAACTGAATAAACTATATCATTATAACTGGACTCTATTTCTCCATGTGGGAAGACCCAATCCTCCTAAAAACCCCGTTACTGAAAAAAAATTAACAAAATGTTCTTTTGATAGAAGAAATTGCAGAGAAACCAAACTATTGTACAAATTTCCCATTAGCAATAACAATCAACACAATTTGTCTAGGACTTCTAAAAACTTCCCCTTTTGCAACATGGCTGAAATACAAAATAAGCACAGCTTATCCTTGCTTTTTTAGCACTTCCCATCTGTTTTGACACCCTTAATCACGTCCAGGAATTCTCAGACCATATTCAGACCTAGTATTGTGTCTCCCATTCACCATATTCCTTTGGGTTCATGTTTCCAGTTCATTTCTGACTTCATCCTAATATATATCAAACACCCTAGTGGTATCGAAAATCTAAAGAAGTTAATAAGATCTACAAGATAAGAGGAAAAATATTTAGGACCATAAGCTAAACCCAATCAAAAAGAGATCTCAAAAATGAGGATTTTAGTCGTAGCAGATTGAACTCGTCATGATCCTCAAAAAGGCATCAATTTCTTTCTCTCCAAATTCTCCACATTAGTAATGCGGGGAAAACTTTCTAGATGGCCTCTTCAGAATGCCCCCGTCCTCGAGTCTTCCAACAATGAAGTAACTCTAAGATATTGCTAGGCGTGACCCATGAAACTTCAAATAAGATAAGAACCAGGGGTCAAATCTCGTTAGTAAACTCACAATAGATAAGGAGATGGTTTACAGTTTCCTCGCTCTTTTTGCAACAACACCAATTGATAAGGGTAAGACCCCGCCTCCTAAGGTTATCAATTGTGAGGATTTTTGCCCAAAGCTACCATTCAAGTGAAGAAAGCAATTCAAGGCGGAGCCTTCACCTTCCAAGCGCTCTTCCAAGGAAATAGACAATACTCTCTAAGCTGTAATGATTTGTAATAGCCCTTCACTTTAAAGCCATGATTACATTCTGGAGTCCACAACATTTTATCCGTCTCTCCTGGATGGGTTTTCGAAGAGTACTATACATTTGAGGAAAGCAACAAGGAACTCTAGTTCCCAATCCTGGATTGCCATGATGAAACTCGGATTCCAATGGACATAAGTACCAGAGGAATCAATGTAATCCAACACTAAAGCCTCTTTGTCATGAGCTATGGAATAAAGTTTCCCAATAAGGAGTCGAGAGTCGCTTCTCTACACCAAACATCAAGCCAAAAACAAATGCGAGACCCATCCAACCCTGTAGGAGACCGAGTTGAGAAAATTCCCTCAGCCATGACAAACCATCCCCAACATTATTATTTTTAGACTCCATTGCTCCAAAAGAAAACCCATTTCTACTGCCATCACCTAGCAAAATAAAACTCAATTCACCAATGATTTGCTTACATCATTATGCAAATCGTTGCGTCCATTTAAAATGAAGCACCATACTTTAAATTCGTATAAAAACGCTTGGTGATTGTATATTCTCATAAATTCAAGATTTCCATTCCTCTCCAATGTGCAACCAATTCCAATTGTTTCTCACATAAAACTCATGAGGGGCAGCAATCTTTTGCCAGAGCAGACCCAACCAAACTAAATCAAACAGAATATTTCCTACTTATGTGTAACTTGCATCCATATACAAAATTAAGCTACTAAAGCCACTTATTCCAAATTACATCGCTTTAATCATCCATCACCAGGAATAACCAAGTTGCGATAGGATGATCCTGCCCAGATTTCCAGTTCTGAGTTACTTCTATATATTTATATACACAGCACCCATATTACATATTCCAGGTTTGAATATGTTCAAACGTATAATAGACGCAATGCCCTCCCTATCAAACCCAAAACCCAACTTTTACCAACACGAGAATCAAGCAACCTCACTTTGAGGAATAATATCCAACAAAAGTTCTATGCGCCAAGCAAGAGAGCATAGCAAAATCAACAGCATCCCAACAAACTCCTTCCCTTTTTTTTTTTCATTTGTTTGATAAGTAATCGAAATATCATTAAAAGTGAAAAGCGCAACCCCCAAGTATACAAGAAGTGTACAATAGAAACATCTAACTAGAAGGAGAAAAAAGAACCAAGAAAATCTCCAAAGAAGGCTTCAAACACAGCTGTCCAAATATAAAGAGAATAAAAGGACTTAAGCTCCTCCAATATCCTCTCGCGGTACTCTTTCCTTTTTTTCATGAAGACATAACCCACTGACCATTCCTAAAGGCATCGAGAAGTAACTTCATTTTTTTTATTCACTTGATAATTAACTCACACACCACATTGGATTTGAAACCACAACCACACCCACCACCCCATAATTATGGAGATGGAAGTGCCATTAGACCCACAGGTCATTGGCAAGGGAGGGAACTATCATATTCTTAAACACATAATCAAATGTTTTTAATTCAGCGATGTGACTCATTTAATCATTTTTTTCATTAAAATCTAAAAATGCAAAATATAGTAAATGGCACTACTAAATAACTTGCCATCCCCCACAATCTACTCTCATACTAGTTTCAAATAATTTAGTAGTCTATAACAGAACCCATGTATCCTTGGCCTGCCACAGATTAAATGTGAATTTTTGTACTTGATAAATGGATTTGAATTCAATATAAGTTTATATACTTTTACTGAGAAGATATACTTGACTAAGAATAGATATCCAGCATAAAAGTATGCATACAGTAAAACAAATACCTGTTGAGATCTATCGCCGTGAATCGTAGTTGCAGGAAAATCGTAAGAACATAACCAATGTTCCAGTGCATCAGCGCCCTTCTTTGTCTCCACAAAAACTAATGTCAGAGCTTGCTGCAACCAGATGATGTAAGCAAAAGTCACACAACTACATATTTTGCTCAACAATTTCAAACAGCCTCCTTGTAAGTAAAAGGTTGGTTGATTTAAAGAATAATTTGTAAACATAAATCATCCGGTGTAATGAGCTGTTCACATAACATTAGTCAGAAAAATTATATGACAGCACAGGCATCTGCTTTCCACAATAGTACCTTGCCCTGTGTACCATTCGCCCTCTGTGCATGAAGAAGGTCCATGAGATGGCTTCTTTTGTCAGACTCATGAACAAATTCAACTCTTTGGACAATCAAATCAGTACTCGAGCCGACTCTTCCAACAGCCAAAAATATGTAATTGGAAAGAAAATCTGAGGCCAATCTCTGCATGTCAACCAAATTCGTAAAAGCATCACATAGATGTAATTAAAGGATTCTATAAGAAAATACTACATTCTGTAGTACCAATGCATTAGAGATGAGGTTTAGGTGCTGGACACTAATTTGTCAATCATGTTTAATGCCATCAACTGAAATTCATACAGCCCCACCATCAGCCCCACCCACCCAAAACCACTTTTCCCAGCCCTCCAAGAAAATATTCTCCAGCAAAACAAACATAATGGCCAGAAGTCATAAGCATCAGTTGAAAAGCATACTTCCAGTAGACAAAAATTCACAAACAGCAAAAACAAACCTGTATCTCTTTGGGGAAAGTAGCACTGAAAAGCATAGTCTGCCTTGCACCAGGAGCAGGCATGTCCATTTGTTCCACGATTTTCCTTATCTGAGGCTCAAAACCCATATCCAGCATTCGATCTGCTTCATCTAGAGCTAAATATCTGATCATCTGCAATGAAACTCTAGCCCTCTCCAGCAAATCTACCAATCTTCCAGGAGTAGCCACAAGAATATCAACACCTCTCTCCAGTTCCCGCAACTGACAAAACATAACTCATCAGGAATGCTACCTAAATCCCTCACTACAAGCTGGCATATCACAACAAGTATTTTAAAGGAGCAACAAGATGCAGAAAAGTGGAATAAACAACTTGCAGAGATCATTATACCACAAGATGAGTATGCAACATCCACATGTTGGTCATCCACAAGGAGCAAAACCAATAAAAATATGCATGCAAAACAGCCATTTTATACCCAATTTCAATCATTTAACACAAGAAAAGCCTACAAGAGTTGTGCATTTGTTCAAAGGATAACCTCGAGAATATTACAAAGAACTTCAAGGAAGAGTTCCATCAGAGTAGAAAGACAAGAAAAACATATCAAGTGCAAAGTAATTTGCAACTTCTGCAATTACTTATTGGCTATAACTTCAGGGGATAGCAAGAGAGTAAAAGCAAAATAAAAACTACAAAAATACTTAAATTGTGGTCTCTAGATATTGTTACTTAATATTCTGCCAAGGCCCAACTATAAACCAACTTTGGACAACCAAAACGCCACTTCAATCAGCAAAATAAAAACTACAAAAATAGTTAAATTGTGGTCTCTAGATATTGTTACATAATATTCTGCCAAGGCCCAACTATAAACCAACTTTGGACAACCAAAACGCCACTTTAATCAGCTAACAGAAGAAAACATTTGGAATGCTTGCAAGCCTAGCTCATAAAAGCAATTGAAAACTGTACCACTAACCTAAGTTCAGGTCCTCTTGAGCTTGAAGACATTGTTCAGCTGGCTGTCAAACCAGATGAAACATAAGGTATAAATATTTTCTATATTCTTACCTTACATAGCTGAGATAGTATTGATTCTTATACATTTTTTTTCATAACAAACATACTGGTAGAGTTGATTCTCATACTAATTTATGTTAGCATGGGATGCCCCTCACAACATACTGGAAGAAAAGAAAAATGGAGCCCCACTCATATCATAACTCTATTTAGCAACGGGAGTTCGTAATGTAACACCATGAAGAGAATTTGACCTAAGAAGCACATATACTGTTAAAATGAGCAGTATCCTTACGCCTATTATTATCACTACTTCTCCAATACACTCCACCACGCATCCATAACTTCTTAAGCATATCCAAATGAAAATAAAAATTTCTAATCTAGCAAACATACTACATACTTCTTGCACACTACTAGACACCTACAGAGTAGGAATCACAAAAAAAAAAAATCTTACATTGATTTTGACTTTTCTAGTGCGAATATGCCTTTTCCCCAAAAAATATTATAGCGTTGCATGCGTGATTAATATGCCAAATCTTCCAGCAATAGATTAGCAAATATCTGATGATCATCATATGTACTTGCATGATTGATTTACTAAAAGGAAATCTGCTAGCTTTAGTTTGGATAGCAGAATTTTGACATCCAATCGCATACATACAGGCATATTCTACTTTTCAAGGTTAAGTATCAATTTATCCATCGCAATATGAGAGCTCATCTAGATCTGAATAAGTAGATGGCTAAATTTGTACGACCACTGGTGGGTGCAGATTTCCAATAAGGAACCAGTTTTTTATCTTAATTGTGTGCAATACTCTTTTGGAGAGAAGCACCACCACAACTAGTGAACCATGGAAACAAGATCATTTAACATTGAAAATACATTCCACCGAAATAGAAACATATGACAGCTGCATATCGTTTGCAATCAACACAGAAGACACAACACACCATCATGACTACAACTTTATAAAAGAAAACAAAAAGTTGAAAGAGAGAAAAGCAACAAACCATAAACAGGCACAACAGCAGAAGAGTACATATCCCATTTCAAGCAAAATCACAAGGCAATAGAAAATGAAAAAACAAGAAAAAAAGAAAACCTGTTGGTTAATTGGTGCACCTCCATAAGCAACGACGACCCTAACACCCGTCTGATATGAAAATTTCCTAGCTTCCTCATGTATCTGAAATTTTCAGCAGGCGTTTAAATCTGGTTATAATAAAAATTAGCATATAATGGAAGCAGTCATATAAATAAACTCACTTGCATTGAGAGCTCCCTAGTTGGAGAGAGAATAAGAGCAAGTGGATACACTGTACGTGCCCCACGGGGTGGTCTCTGTACACTCTGGCCCCTCATAATTCCACTAATAATCGGGAAACAGAAAGCAGCTGTCTTGCCAGAACCAGTCTGGGCACAAGCCATCAGGTCCCGTCCGGCAAGGGAAATCGGGATAGCATTCCGCTGCACAGGAGTTGGCTTCACATACTTGCACCTCCGAATATTCTCATTAAGTGCTTCACCCAAATCTATCTCCGCAAAGGTATTCACAGGTGGGGGCACATTTTCACCACTTGTCTCCACTGGAATATCGTCATAGGCTTCAAAGTTAATTCCACTATTCTCTTGCTCACTAAATACCTGCTCTGTATCGTCATCATCTCCGAAAGGGTTCACTTCCCGGTCTCTCCCACGGTCCCAACCACCACTTCTGCCGCCCCATCCACCGCCGCGGCCACCCCCACCATACCCAGCTCGACCATAATCATTCCTAGGACCACCACCCCATCGTGACCCACCATACCCGGATCGATCATTAATAACAGGTCCAGTATTAGCTGGAGCAGGTGGGTCAGAAGCAGGTGGGCGGTTCCGAAGATGTGGAGGAACATACGTGCTCCTACCTGGAGCCGATGTGGTACCTACAACCCCATTGTTAGCAGAAGAAGACCCAGTAGCTGCATTCTCAGCCGCAGAGTTTGCAGCCAAATCCGCCCATGAAGTTCGTGTACTCATGACAAATTCCCAGCAATTCCCTCTCAACCCAAGACCCAAATCAGAATAAATTCACAGCCTGCACAAACCCTTCCTTGAAAAACCAGTATCTCCACGAATTAGAACCAGTAAATTTCAAACACCCTGATCAAAGAGATCAAAAAATTCAACAAACAAATTAATCAATAAAGTAAAACCCATCAGCCACAATGTCATATTGATCTGATACTCCAAAAGAAAAAAAAATGGAAATCGCGACTAACACGAGCATCAAATTCAAAACATCAATACACAAATGGCAATGCATCCACACATAACAGCTATTTCAATCACAACCAACCAGAAACCGAATATTCCCTATATACCCCTGCTCCTTTTCCTGAGTTTTCTCACAAACAAACTCCAAATAAAAAACACCCAAATAAAACGAAATCTACAGCCCTAATCTATAATACCATTAGTAGCACAAACAAAAATCTTAAAAAATGAACTATAATGAAATAAACACACATGCACACACACAGATAGAGAGACAGCGACAGAAACGAACGGAGAGACAAGAACCTGAAGGACAAAACCCTGGAATGTGGCGAAGGTAGTCGAAGATCCAGAAACCCTAATTTTTGCAGAGAAAAGCGCTTTCAATACGGAACAACATAAATATCTACCTCTCTCTCTCGCTGCGGAATATTTATTTATATATTAAAAAAGTAAATATATTTTGTGCGTGCGTTTCGCTTTTTTTTCTTTTTTCTTTTTTCTTTTTCTTTTGTTATGCGTCAAACGCAATCAAATAAAAAGAAAAATAAAAAATCGTTGAATTTTCTTTCTCTCCTTCTCCATGTGTATATATATATATGTATGGAAATTGAGGGAGGTCCGTACATATTGCGCTGCGTCATAATAGGGACGAGCGGTCCAAACCAACCCAATTGTGGTAACGTAAACGTATGGTGGTGTTGTTGTTTAGTGATGTTAATTATTATGAGTTTTTTATTTTAAATTCTACGATTTTACTTATTAGTGTTTGGAAAGGAACAACTTAATGTGGAAATCTAATTTTGTTTTTTAAAAACTCGGGTTGGATTATCACGAATATGAAATTTTTATGTTTAGTTTATTCCTAAGCATAGATGGCTCATTTTGATGTTTTTTTTAATGTTTTTTAAATTGTGAATATCAAAAAAATAAAAAAAAATTGAAATTATGTTTGAATAGTTTGGAAAACAAACAAACAAAAAAAAAAGTTTGAAAATGTGAATTAAATTGAATATAATGCAAAATTCATGTTTAGGTTATAGTGGTTTTTGGTGATTTTTCTTTGCATAATTCAAGGGATTGAAAAAAAAAAAAAAAAAAAAAAAAAAAAAAAAAGAATTTGATGAGACTTTCTGGCTAGGTTTCATGGCATAATTGACCAATTCGAATTGATTACCAACCAAATGGATTCAAATTTGGGTATGAGTCACGAACTTTTCAATATGATTTTTTTTTTCTTATAATGCTCATCCAATTCAAATAACCTAATAGATTGAATTATTATTGGATTCATAATTCATTCTTTTAAACTGTAATGAATTACAATGGATTATTACATTGTTTAGGATTTTTTTTTTCAAAATAACCACAACTATTTTGAAGTATTTAAATTCAAAACTCATTGTTATATGATTAGATTGACTTCAACTATCTTTTTACCTACATATCATTATTCATTAATTGTATGTCTTTTGTAAGATTTATATATTCTTTTCTTTTTTATAACGATTTATATATTCTTATCTCCACTATATTTAAGTTAAGAGTTTACATGGCAAAGTTATTTTGTTTCAAAAGAAATAATTATTATAAGTAGTGTTAGAGTTATAACTATTTTACAACTCGATAATATGTGTGTGATTGGAACCATTTTAGCAACTAAAAAAATTTAACACATTTCAATAACATGCGTTAATAAACAGTTAAAAAAATTATGAAAAAAGTTATAGGTCTAACATTAACATTTTTCAATTAATATATATTATGTCATAAGTGAATTCTATGAGGTCCATTATTCCATGTTGAATAGGCTATCCTGTGTATTGGGTTGGGCCCAACTTGTACCGGGCTTCATGCTCGCTTCTCCTCTCTCCTCTATTGATTTCTTTATTTCACTTTTGTTAATGTTAAATCAAGTTTGAGTTTGCTTGATCAATCGATTTTGCATGGGGTTCATCTTAACTATCGCTTAATAAAAAAAAAAAGTTACAGCATCTATATGGCATTTTTTTTCTTTCTATTCTACTACTTTTTAAAATTATGATTTGATTTGTGGGTTTCATATATGAACCCATATGGAACCCATAAATCTAATAGTAATCTTGAAAAGTATAAAGATAAAAAAATGACAAAATAATGAAATATAGTATTTCTCAAAAAGAAAACTACATCACTTATGCTTGCTTATATTGTAATTTTTTAAGGATTTAAATTTAATTTAATCTTCTATTTCCTTCTAATAGAATACTTGAAATTAAATTTGGACCTATTTACAGCACCTAAACTTAATCCTTTTATAGGTAGAGCACACATTATTAAACGAAATCACGAAAAATGTCTTGTTTGAGTGTATGTTTAAAAAATTAGCAATTTGAAAATACGATTACATGTTCAGGTACCAATAATGTGGTGCATTTCTAAAAAAAAAACACATGATCTTAAAACCATGTTATTGACCAAATCACATTAAAAACATATTTACTAAGCACTTTACTGCGTCTTTGTTCAACGTGGAAAATTCTTGACACATATACTAAAAAATCTTTGAATTATTTGACTAAAATAAGTACGTTCTTTCTTCTTTTTTTTTTTTCTTTTTTCTTTTTTTTTTATGAATCACGTTCTTTCTTCTTCTACTACTAGGATATCTTGTGAAGTAGAATAATTACAATTGCCTTGTCCCTTAGGGCTATATTGTGCTCATTGGCTTATTTGTCTATAATATAAATGTTCATATTTATAAGGTCTTAAGTGAATACAAGTATATTAATCAAATTTCTACAATTAATCCGTAAATAAAGAATATTACAATATCAACTAAATATGGAATATACGAAAAATATATTTTCGTATATTCTAACATACCTAAAGCTACCAAGCCATACAACATTAAAAGCCACAATAGTCGTTCTTGATGATTTTCCATCCTCTTCTTTTTTTTTCTTTTTTTTCTTTTTTTTTAAGGTGAATGATTTTCCTTTTCTAGTAATGCTCATGGAAAGAAGTTTTAGATGAAGCATTTGCAATTAATTTACTATATATATAAGCAATCACTCCCTCTTTAATTCTTCAATGAATGTCATGGGGCATGTGTAAGAGCATTCTTATCCGGCTCCTTATTTTTATCCTCAAAGTAGGGAGTAAAATCAGTTTTCCCTACTTTAGAGAGCCACTTTTTCTAAACACCTACATCCGGCTCCCTACTTTAGAGATCCACTTTGACTTTTTTATTTAAATATTAATATTTTTTAAAAGGAGAAAACAAATAAAATTGGAAAAATTAAAAAATAGGAGAGAGAAACTAATATTTTATTATAAAAAAATAAGAGTAGGGAGTGAAATGGCTCCCTACTAGTAGGGAGCCATTTCATGCTCCCTACTTTTTTCCTCAAAGTAGGGAGCCGGATGTGAGCAATAAAATGGTCAAAAATCTATTTTGACTCCCTACTATAAGGATATCCTTATAATAGGGAGCCGGATGAGAATGCTCTAAGAGTTCAAGAATAACCCATGTGATTTCTTATATCGGGAAATTCAACCATGAATGAGGAACCAGCTTAATTTTAATAAAAACTAAACTTCTTTTTTTTTTGCTCAAAATATATTTATTTAAATATATATATTCAAAATCAAGGGAGGCCATGGCCTAAGGGCCCCTAATTCCGTCTATATAACTAATGATCATGTCTGATAATTATTAATTGTTATAATGATTAATACTTATTTACACTGTTTTAGTGAATAAACCTTGCTTTAGTGTGAACAGTAAGTGTGGTATGCAAGAAATGAAGCCAAATGCAAAACGTTAATGAGGAGTTATAAGGGGAAAAAATGGTTTAATTATGAGAGAAAGTCAAGATAAAAGTTTTAGAAATGTGATTTCAAGTTAGCATAAGGAATAGAGTAATGTCAAAAACAATATTTTTATTCTATTATTATTTCATTTTACTTACACTCATGAAAATGGTCAAAATAGTTAGCGTGATCGATGAAGGATACCTTTATGTGCATATCGCATAAACCGAGTTTCAAAGCATGAGTTTTGGCTTTTTATGTGTTGTTTTTTTCAAAACTTTCTTCAGACGTTTACATAGAAGAGTCCCTCTCTCTCTAAGATACGGTGCAATATTCAACGAATCACGTTTACATAGAAGAGTCCCTCTCTCTCTCTCTCTCTCCATACGCATTTGTAAATTGTGTTATTCAACAGAGAACACGTTTACACATCATTTGCTGTTTGAAAAATCTCTAACATAATAATGGCAAGAAGAGAAGTGGTATTTCTGTGACCTTGGAGGACGGTGAGAGCTACAAATGGTTCCTTTTGCTTGGTAGTTGGCAGTACAAAAAAAGAAAATAATGGGAGAACCTTCATCAAATGGGAAGAATGAGTTGTTGAGTAAGCCAAAGGCAAAAAATTATCACGAGTTAGTCAGTGACAATGACTGTTACGCAGGAAGTGGAGATGTTGAATTTATAGTTGGAGATAGAATAAACAATCTAGAAGAATATAACCAGTTACGTGGCTTCCATCTAAATAGTTGTAGAGAGGAGTGCTTTACAGCGGGAGGCAACTTCATTAGTCATGTGCAGCACGTGCAGGCTTTAGTTGGGGACAACAGCCTTATGTCGTTTTGTAGGGAGTGTGTTGCGTTTTGTGTAATAGTCGATGAGCTTTGTTTTAGACCGTTGTATGTGGGCTTTGTAGTGAATAGGTATATTAAGCATAGATTTTAAGAAGCAGGTAGGCTTTTGCATGTAATTGTTCTTCTAAACTTTGAGGCCAAGACTCCTCGAACTGTCGTACTTTTCATATAATCAAAATCCATTTCTTCATCAATTCGTTCATCATTATCATTCATTTCATTAGCAATTCATTATCATTTTGTATACAATTTATTAAACTGTTATAAGAATCTACTGTTTATCTAGTAAAAACTCGTATGAATATGTGATAAGGATTGCTATAATTACATTAAAAGTTATTTAAGTAAATTTATTGTCTTAACACATAATATTTTCGTTATTTCACGTTAAAAAAAATGTACTGGCTTGTTATATGCTCGTTTTTCGACCTAATTTAATTATTTTGGTGGTTGGTTTTGTAATGTCATTTATCAAAAAAAAAAAAAAGAGATTTGTAATGTCAGTCATATGGAGTGTTTTCCAGGTAGAAGCATGAGAGGTCACAAAAATGAAGACCTTGCATGCCCATTGGAAGATGTGTAACGCATTACTTTAATTAGAAACATTATAATAGAATTTCATAAGATCAACGAGGTTTTCCAGGTAGAAGCATAGTCGCTTACTTCCAACAAGATCAACAAGATTTAAAATTCTTGTACTTTTTGCTCAGTGCATAAAAACATGCAAGATGTAGATAGAGTGCTTTAAACAAAAACATGAAATACATCATTATGAGGAAATATACCTCATTTTCACTAGATGCACGTTGCGAAGACAAAATGGCTTATTGATTACTATTCATTCATATATGTCATTCCCACATACCTAATAGACAATGCAACAACTTTTATGCATTAAATTTTACTCATCCAAATAATATGGATATTAAGAACAAATTTCAAATAAAACCATACACTGAAAAAAAATACGATACAATTAATATGTCTAATTGACAAAAGTAATATTGTAGTGTATGAAATTTTTGAAGATTGAGATCTTGTAAGTCTTTCCCTAAGCCTCATGTGTATTTAAAAAATAATTGGCGTTGCTTATTTCAAATTCATAGCATGAAGAAACACATTTTTAAAACGGGTACTATATCTCACTTTAAGACAACTCAAAATGATATGGATACAAAAGCTTAGTGCAAAATGCAGAACACAATATATACATAAGATCTCATTATTATCTCTAAAAATAGCAAGAACACAACCTCTATGACCAAATACATGTCTTCTAAGCTATTTATTTGCTTTGTGCAGCTTGTCACAGGAGAGAATGGAACGGCTGTATCCGTTATCCTAATGACATATCATAGAAAAAATCATTTGATGCATTCATTTTGTTACACTTTAAAAGTTTGTTGCTTGTTATTTAGTACAAAAATTGTGTGCTATCATTTAATGTCTCTGTTATCAGCAGGACATAAATATAATTTTACTTTTGATAAAGTATTTACTCATGAGAGCTCTCAACAAGATTGTTTTGTGAAAATCTTAGAGCTAATACGTAGCAATATCGATTAATACAAGGCAAATATTTTGTGCTTGCTTTTTCTTTTCAATTTCTATTAGGAAACTTATAGGTTCTGCACTATTCTGCTGTGCAAATCCATGGGAATGCAATTATAATGTTAGGCTAAAATTTAAGTTTTGTTTAGTTGCATATCACCTGTTACTGAAGTTTGCTTTGCCTTTTATAATAAAATAGTATTAATATAATGCTGAGTGTTATTTTGGCAGGTTTGTATATTTGCTTATAGCCAAATAGGCTCAGGTAAAATTTATACCATGATAGGTAGGCCAGAAACCTCAAAACAAAAAAGGCTAATATTTCATTCTTTCAAGCCAGCCAATCCCTTTAAGTGCAGGGCTGAAAATGCAAAATGTAGGTAAACTATGTACACTTTCTGTTTTTAATCTACTTACATTTTCAACTAAAATTCTTAACAATTTCTCATAAATATTTGTAGGCTTCAATGTTGAAAATATACAACAAGACAATCCGTAATTTATTATCAACAAATCAATCAAGTGGTTTTGACATGTCACAAACGGAAAATAGTGTTCAAAGAAAACAATATACGATTAAACATGATGCAAATGGAAATACATATGTTTTTGACCTCATTATTATTGATGTTTGCAGTATGAAAGATATTTCATCTCTCTTGCAGCAGGCTGCACAAAGCATGTAAATAGCTTAAAAGACATGTATTTGTTTTTAATGTCCAAATTATTTGAATGGGTAAAATTTAATACAAAAAAGTTTAAGATCTCAGGTTCATCAAATCTGAAAGAAAATTTGCTTTACCTTTTATAGTAAAATAATATTAATTTAATATTGAGTGTTATTTTGGCAGGTTTATATATTTGCTTATGGCCAAATAAGCTCAGGTAAAACTTATACAATGATGGGTACGCCAAAAACCTCATAGCAAAAAGGGTTAAGACCTTGTTCACTATAACTGGTCTTTCAAGCCAGTCAATTCATTCAAGCGCAGGGTTGAAAATGCAAAATGCAGATAAACTGTGTATACTTTCTGTTTTTAATCTACTTACATTTTCTACTAAAATTTTTAACAATTTCTTATAAACATTTGTAGGCTTCAATGTTGGAAATATACAACAAAACGATCTGATGATTTATTATCAAAAAATCATCAAGTGGTTTTGACATGTAACAAACGAAAATAGTGTTACAAGAAAACAATACATGATTAAACATGATGCAAATGGAAATACATATGTTTATGACCTCATTATTATTGATGTTTGTAGTATGAAAGATATTTCATCTCTCTTGCAGTACGCTGCACAAAGCAGGTAAACAGCTTAAAAGACATGTATTTATTCTTAATGTTCAAATTATTTGAATGGGTAAAATAATATAAAAAAAGTTGTTTAAGATCTCAACTCTTGTTAAATCTGAAAAAAGCTTGCTTTGCCTTTTAAAGTAAATAATATTATATAATGTTTGAGTGTTTTTTTTGGCAAGTTTGTATATTTGCCTATGACAAAATAAGCTCAGGTAAAACTTATACAATAATGGGTAGGCCAGAAACCTCAAAGTAAAAAGGGCTAATACTTGTTCACTATAACTGGTCTTTCAAGCCAGCCAACCCTTCAAGCGCAGAGTGAAAATGCAAAATGCAGATAACTATGTACACTTTTGTTTTTAATCTACTTACATTTTCTACTAAAATTTTTAACAATTTCTTATAAACATTTGTAGGCTTCAATGTTGGAAATATACAACAAAACGATCTATGATTTATTATCAACAAATCGATCAAGTGGTTTTGACATGTTACAAACGAAAAATAGTGTTTCAAGAAAACAATATACGATTAAACATGATGCAAATGGAAATACATATGTTTCTGACCTTATTATTATTGATGATTGCAGTATGAAAGATATTTCATCTCTCTTGCAGTACGCTGCACAAAGCAGGTAAACAGCTTAAAAGACATGTATTTATTCTTAATGTTCAAATTATTTGAATGAGTAAAATTTAATACAAAAAAGTTGTTTAAGATCTCAACTTCGTTAAATCTGAAAGAAAGTTTGCTTTGCCTTTTATAGTAAAATAATATTAATCTAATGTTAAGTATTATTTTGGCAGGTTTGTATATTTGCTTATGGCCAAACAAGCTCAGGTAAAACTTATACAATAATGGGTAGGCCAGAAACCTCAAAGTAAAAGGGCTAATACCTTGTTCACTATAACTGGTCTTTCAAGCCAGCCATCCCTTCAAGCGCAGAGTTGAAAATGCAAAATGCAGATAAACTATGTACACTTTCTGTTTTTAATCTATTTCATTTTCTACTAAATTCTTAACAATTTCGCATAAACATTTGTAGGCTTCAATGTTGGAAATATACAATAAACGATCCGTGATTTATTATCAACAAATCAATCAAGTGGTTTTGGCATGTTACAAACGGAAATATGTTTCAAGAAACAATATACGATTAAACATGATGCAAATGGAAATACATATGTTTCTGACCTTATTATTATTGATGATTGCAGTATGAAAGATATTTCATCTCTCTTGCAGTAGGCTGCACAAAGCAGGTAAACAGCTTAAAAGACATGTATTTGTTCTTAATGTCCAAATTATTTGAATGAGTAAAATTTAATACAAAAAAGTTGTTTAAGATCTCAACTTCGTTAAATCTGAAGAAAGTTTGCTTTGCCTTTTATAGTAAAATAATATTAATCTAATGTTAAGTATATTTTGGCAGGTTTGTATATTTGCTTATGGCCAAACAAGCTCAGGTAAAACTATATCATGATAGGTAGGCCAAAAACCTCCCGGGCAAAAATGGCTAATACCTTGTTCATTATAATTGGTCTTTCAAGGAAGTAATCTCTTCAAGCGCAGGGTTGAAAATGCAAAATGCAGATAAACTAGGTACACTTTCTGTTTTTAATCTACTTACATTTTCTACTAAAATTCTTAATAATTTCTCATAAACATTTATAGGTTTCAATGTTTGAAATATACAAGATGATCCGTGATTTATTATCAACAAATTGATCAAGTGGTTTTGACATGTCACAAACAGAAAATAGTGTTCAAAGAAAACAATATATGATTAAACATGATACAAATGGAAATACTTATATTTCTAACCTCATTATTATTGATGTTTGCAGTATGAAAGATATTTCATCTTTCTTGCAGCAGGCTGCACAAAGCAGGTAAACAGCTTAAAAGACTTGTATTTGTTCTTAATGTCCAAATTATTTGAATAAGTAAAATTTAATTGAAAAAAGTTGTTTAAGATCTCAGCTTCGTCAAATCTAAAACAAATGTCAGAATCCACAAGCCTACTAATGATGCCTAATGCAGAACAAGATAAAACATAAGTATCCTTCCTACAACCTGTACATAATCAGCATTACATTTAGTTTCTCATTCACAGTAGCAAACTAATGTTACAATATGCAAATCTGGTACCTTTGAGAAGACCATGAATCTTATAAAATGGCCCAAAATGTTAAAACTATTGAAGGTAGGTATATATAATACAAATTAGGGGTAAACCTCTGTTAAGCAAATTCACGACAAATTTTTTATCTTACATCTGTACCTTAGTCGGAAAACCTAAATGTATTGTCGAAAGTAATAGCATCTTGAAGAGATTCCTCAAATCTGATTGCAAAAAAAAAAAGGACATAAATCATATTAAGAACATAGATACTATTAACAAATCAAATAAATAAGAGATTGATGAATTCAACAAATAGGCACCTGAGTTTTCTTCAACCGATTTTAGATTGAAGCAACAAAGTAAAGTAAAATAAAGTTGGTGATATTATTAAAAAAAATAAAACATGTTATAAGCACATTTTCCTACCCACTTATTGGAATAAAAGAAACAAACTAATCCATCCAAAAAAAATGCTATTGCATTCAAAAGACATCAATACGCAGCATACCATGAAAGGGTTTGAAAGTACAAATACAATTGTACCTGGAGAAGATATGTCAGCTTTGAGTTCCTAAAAGGAACATGTTCCTCATTTACCGATGCAAATATTACATCATCAAATGAAGATAAACTTTTATTGATAGCCCGATTGAAAAAAAGAAAATGAAAAAAGAGAGACATAAGTCATATTAAGAACATAGATACTATTAATAAATCAAATAAGTTTGAAATTGATAAAATTCAACAAATACACACCTGAGTTTCCTTCAATTAGTCTCTAGTTGACATACTCTTTGATAGTCGCTCACTTCCAGCAAGATCAACGAGGTTTAAAACCCTATGTACTTTTTGGTTAGTGCACTAGCAAAGCAAGAAAACATATCAATCCATCAAAATATGCAAGATGTAAACATAATCCTTTAAACACAAACATGAAATACAACGTTATGAGGAAATAAACCTTATTTACACCATATGCGCATTGTGAAGACAAAATGGCTTATTGATTACTGCTTATTCATTTGTGTCCTTCCCACATACCCAAAAGACAATACAACAACCTTTCTGCATTAAATTTTACTCATCCAGGTAATATGAACATTAAGAACAAATCTCAAGGAAAACCATACACTGAAAAAAATGCGATACAATTGATAGTTTCAATTGACAAATGTAATATTGTAGATATATGAAATTTTTGAGGATTGAGATCTTGTAAGCCTTTCCCTAAGCCTCATGAGTAGTTAAAAAAAATTAACGTTTCTTATTTCAAATTTCATAGCATGGAGAAACACATCTCTGAAATAGGTACTACATCTCACTTTAAGACAACTCAAAAGGATATGCAAACAGAAGCCTGAACACAATATATACATAAGATCTCATTATTATCTCTAAAAAATAGCAAGAACACAACCTATAGGACCAAATGTATGTCTTCTAAGCAGTTTAAATGTTTTGTGCAGCCTACTATAGGAGAGACAAAATCTTTTTTATACTGCAAACATCAAGTAGCAGCTTGTGTTGTAGTTTATATTTCATTCTCTCTTCGTCCCAACCTCTCCCCCTCTCTAGGAGGCGCGTGAGGGCGCGTTTCACGCCGTTCTTCTCTGTTTGTTTGTTTGCCGTTATTTTTGATGGGGTTCCGTAGGTGGTGTACGGTGGAATCCAAGCACTTCGTGATGGATTTGGAGGGTGCGGCTTCGGGGTTGAGAATCCAGGAATTTAGTAGGGGTGTTACTCGCTCTATTCTTCTGAACCACAAGGATTCATCCTGGCTACTTGAGTCGGTGGAGGAGCTGCTATCGGCGAAGAGCTCAGACGTGTTTTGGAGACGATCACGTTCTGGTCTCCCTGGAATTTTTGCCCAGCGTTGTGCTAATAAACATGGACGGTTTTTGATCGTGGAGGATTTTGGAACTGGTAGGCGCAGGGGTCTTATTCTAGTGCCGGAAGGGAGAAAAGGGGTAGGCTGGACTTCTTTCCATTCGGAGCTCTCCTCTGTAGTGAAGCATATGAAGGTCTCTAGGAATACTGATATTCCTCTGACGAGGCCTCTGATGAAGAAGACCATCGTTCCCAGAGCATCTGAGATAGCGCGCAAGGCTGAGCTACCGGAATCTTCTCATCGGCGGTCGTTTGCAGAGACGGTGAAGTCGACAATGGTTAAACCGGTGACGTTACTGTCTAGAACTGTCACGAAGCAGAGCAAGCTGCCGGAGTTGAACTCGGGATTGGTGAAGGAGAAGCTGAGGCCGGCTGACGTGGTGCATCCCTACACGTCGAAGTCTGTCGCGCCGATTTCAGTCACCGTGAATCTTGCGAAAAGACTGCTGGAGTCTCCTTGTCAGAAGCCTTGCCTTAGAGAGACGTTAGAACGCATAAAAAGGGATGTGGATTGCTGTTTACAATGGCTGGATTCGGGCCTTTCCTGTGGGCCTTTGGGCTCTAGTTCTAAGCCCGGCTCTGAAAGCCCCGGTAATAAGAAGAATAAGGTTGGGATTTTGGGTTCTCGGCCCAAAGTTATTCTAAAGCAAGCTGTCACCATACGTGGTAAGGGTCAGGTGAAGCCCAAGGGCTCGGCTAAGCCTTCGGGTCATGGGCTTGTCGTAAAGCCCACTCCCCAGGAGAAAGGCAAAGCTGTGATGTCAAGCCCAAAGCCCAAGAAGCCCAAACCAACTTCGAAGAAATGGGTGAAGACCCAATCTGCCCACCAGAATCCCGGGACTACCCAAGCGAAAGATCCACCTGAGAACCCGTTTCAGGGGCCGGGTCTGGCCTTCTCGGTAGATTTCACGGCGTCGACCTCGGCTGTCCCTCCGAGCGCCGCTCCGCCTCCTCAGCCCGCTCCCATCTGCGAGCCCGTGATTTCGCCGGTATACTGCGAGCCGGTTTCGTCCGCTGTCTCGCCCACTCCGATGGATACCTTTTGTGCCCCTCAGCTGCCGCCGGTGTGCATCGATCTTGGTCTGATGAAGGATGTGGGCATTTTCGACAGGTGCTTGACGGCGACTCATTCTGTTCCACCGTCAGATGGTTTGTCGGCGTCTCTCTCTGTTGTGCCGATACTTCCAGGGGCTTCTGAGAAGACCGGTTTGGTAGTGGATTGCAGCCAGATGGGGAGTTATGATTTCGCAGATTTTTTGCCTAAGCCTCTGGAGCTGCCTGCTGTCTCGGCGATGCCGGGAATGTGTGTGGGAAGGCTGTCAGGTGGCTCGGCAGAGTCCCAGTCGTCGGCCGTGATACCTGGGTGGGAGTTGGCCGCGATTCCAGATGGGGAGGACTCAGGACTTTTTGTGGCTGCCGATGGTGTTCTCCCTGCGGACCCACTGCTCAGCCAGCCCATTAGCATTGAAAGCTCGAGTGGAGTTGCTCTCTTTCCTTCTTTGAGTTCCCGCAACAATTCTAGTATGGAGTTGGATTTATGTTCTGAGGACCCTTCTCCCTTGCTTTGCTGCCCAGCCAAGAAGTCTAGGGGCAAGGCTGGGGCTCAGTCGACTGATTGGGTGCTGCAGCTTGTGCTGGTTTTCAGTCAGCTGGTGGGTCTCTCTTGTGATGGTTATGAAGGGAAACTTTCGGCTCTGTTTGAAGAGATTATTGCAAGCAATTCTGGGAAGGTTTCTGGGACCAGCTCGCGTGCAAACAAGAAAGGTATGAGGGAGCTTAATAATTTATTTAGCTCTATTAACTATGATAAGCATTGTGGCGGTTCTTCTCGTGGTAGGAATAAGGTGAGGGATCAAAAAGATTATTTATGAAGCCTTCTTTATTATCTTGGAATGTGCGAGGGCTTAATGAGGTCGGCAAGCGGTTGAAAGTTAGAAATCTCTTTAGGCTATGGAAGGCCGACATCATTTGCTTGCAGGAAACGAAGCTGGAGCTTGTCTCTAGTAGCATTGTGAGAAGTTTGTGGGGTTGTCCCTTTGCTGATTGGTGCTATCTTGCTTCTAGAGGGGCTGCAGGAGGTATTATTCTCATGTGGGATAGGAGGGTGGTGGAAAAGATAGAGGCGTATGTGGGGGAGTTTGTTGTTGCTTGTTCCTTCAAGAATGTGTCTGATGACTACTCTTGGGCTTTCGCGGGTGTTTATGGTCCCCATTCTATCAGTTCTAGAAGATTTCTCTGGGAAGAATTAGCGGGTCTGATGAGCTGGTGGGAGTTACCCTGGTGCATTGGGGGTGATTTTAATGCTATCCGCTTTCCGAATGAAAGATCAGGGGTAGATCGCTTTTGTCCATCTATGATGGAGTTCTCAGATTTTGTTTCGGAGCAAGGGCTCATGGATCTTCCTCTAGCAGGGGGGTCGCTCACGTGGTCTAACTCTGTCTCATGGTCCCGCATTGATAGATTCCTTGTGTCTCCGGATTGGGAAGCCAAGTACCCTGGCCTTTTCCAAAAGAGGCTATCCAGATTATGCTCAGATCACTTCCCCATACTACTTGATTGTGGCGGTATTAAAGGGGGCGTCAGACCTTTCAAGTTCGAAAACATGTGGCTTAAGGCAGATGGGTTTGTGGATAAGGTGAGGCATTGGTGGTCTTCTTATTCTTTTATTGGTACTCCTAGCTTCGTTCTTGCCCAGAAACTCAAAGCTTTGAAAGCCGATCTCAAGAAGTGGAATGAGCAAGTTTTTGGAAATGTGGAGTTTCGTAAGAAAGCTCTCTTGGAAGAGCTTAATACTCTAGACCGCTTGGAGGAAGAGCGTGGCTTAAACCCTGATGAGAAACTTCGTAAGCCTGTGGTTATTATGGAGCTGGAACAAGCTTCTCTTCAGGAGGAGATCAGTTGGAGACAAAAGTCCAGAATTCTTTGGATTAAGGAGGGAGACAAATGCACCAAGTTCTTCCATCGGGTGGCCAATTCTAACAAGAGATTCAACTCTATAGAATCTCTCTCTATTAATGGTTCAGTTTCTTCGGATCAACCAACCATTAGGGACTCTGTGGTTCAGTACTATGAGTCTTTATTCTCAGAATCTATCAGTTGGCGGCCTAGGTTGGATGACTTGGACTTCGATTCCTTAGAGGCGGATGAGGCCTCCTCTCTAGAGTCCCCTTTTGAGGAAAGGGAAGTCTTAAAGGTGGTAAAAGGCATGAACAGAGATAAGGCTCCGGGCCCGGATGGTTATTCAATGGCTTTCTTCCAAGATTGTTGGGATGTGATTAAATCTGACATTATGGGGGTTTTCCATGAGTTTCATAATCACAGCAAGTTTGTTAGAAGTCTCAATGCCACGTTCATTGCTTTAATTCCAAAAAAGCCTGGGGCGGTCGACCTTAAGGATTTCCGGCCTATCAGTCTTGTGAGTGGAGTTTACAAGATCATTGCCAAAGTCCTTGCTAATAGACTTAGAAGCGTCGTGGACAAGATTATTTCGAAACCCCAAAATGCCTTTGTGAAAGGAAGACAAATCCTTGACTCAGTCCTTCTTGCTAATGAATGCGTGGATAGTCGCATCAATTCAGGCATCCCAGAGGTGATTTGCAAGCTGGATATTGAAAAGGCTTATGACCATGTAAACTGGGGGTTTCTTTTGTACATGCTGAGAAGGTGCGGGTTTGGGGAAAAATGGTGCTCTTGGATTTCTCACTGCATCTCTTCGGCACGCTTCTCTGTCTTGGTAAACGGCTCTCCGGCTGGCTTTTTCAGTAGCTCTCGAGGACTGAGACAGGGCGACCCTTTGTCTCCTCTCCTGTTTGTCATTGTTATGGAGGCGCTTAGTAGAATGCTCTCTATCACTATTAACAGGGGCCTCATCTCAGGATTTTCAGTCAGTTCCAGATTCTCTGAGGCAGTCAATATTTCTCACTTGCTTTTCGCAGATGACACGTTGGTATTTTGTGGGGCTATCCCTGATCACCTCCGCTATCTCCGTGTTGCTTCTTTGCTTTGAGGCTGTCTCTGGGCTGAAGGCTAATATGGCTAAGTCAACCTTGGTTCCTGTGGGTAACGTTGTCAATGTGGAAGGGTTGGCGGACATCTTGGGATGCGGGGTTTCTTCTTTTCCCTTGCAATATCTTGGTATGCCATTGGGGGCTTGCTTTAAGGCCAAGCCTATCTGGAATGGGGTCGTGGAGAAGATTGAGCGCCGTTTGGCTAGCTGGAAACGAATATATTTGTCCAAGGGGGGTAGAATAACCCTTATAAAGAGTACTCTCTCAAATCTTCCTACATACTTGTTGTCCTTATTCCTTATCCCTGCTAGCGTGGCTAATCGCATTGAAAAGCTTTTCCGTGACTTCTTATGGGGTGGATTAGGTGATGAATTCAAATTCCACCTAGTTAATTGGTCTAAGGCTTGCTTTCCTATTTCTAAGGGAGGTTTGGGGATCCGGAATTTAAGGACCTTCAACAGGGCCCTTTTAGGGAAGTGGTTGTGGCGGTATGCTCATGAGAGAGAGGCTTGGTGGAGAATTGTTGTGGATGCTAAATTTGGGAGTTTGAGGGGAGGGTGGTGCTCTCGAGTTCCCTCTGGGCCGCATGGAGTGGGTTTATGGAAGAACATTAGGAAGGGGTGGAGCGAGCTCTGTAGACACACCAGATTTGTCCTGGGAAATGGGACCAAGATCAGATTTTGGGATGATGTTTGGTGCGGAGACTCGCCTCTTAGAGTGGCCTTCCCAGGCTTATATGATATAGCCCGCGAGAAGCATGCCTTTGTGGCTGATCTATTAGACCTCTCTAGTGGTTCTCCTCTTTGGGTTGTTAACTTTATTCGTGAGGCTCATGATTGGGAGTTGGCTTCCGTGGCTTCCTTCTTCACTCTTTTATATTCCCTTCAAGGGACAAGGGAGGGGGAAGACAAGATTTGGTGGACTCCTTCCCGCAAAGGAAAGTTTGACGTTAAATCCTTCTACAAGGTCCTTGCATATAACGATGCTCGCCCCTTTCCTTGTAAGAGCATTTGGAGAACCAAAGCTCCTGTGAAAGTAGCTTTCTTTGCTTGGACGGCGGCTCTTGGGAAGATCCTTACTATGGACAACCTGAGAAAAAGACATGTCATTGTGATCGATTGGTGTTGTATGTGTAAAAGACATGGGGAGTCTGTAGATCATCTCCTTCTGCATTGCGAGGTCGCTAGCGCTTTATGGTCTACCATCTTTAGCCGTTTTGGATTATCTTGGGTTATGCCTCTTCGGGTGATTGACTTGTTCGCCAGCTGGTGGACTGGTGGACGCTCTCAGAGTGCTGTTGTGTGGAAGATGGTGCCTTCTTGCCTCATGTGGTGTCTTTGGAGGGAACGAAATGATCGTAATTTCGAGGACAAAGAAAGATCGTTTGAAGAACTTAAGTCTTTCTTCTTTCACACACTTTTTTCTTGGACAGCAGCTTATCTAGCCCTTTTAGCGATAAGCTTTAATGAATTTCTTGTACATTTTTCTTCCCCTTCTTAGGCGGTTCCTTGTATACTTCCTGTGTGCCAGGATTGCGCTTTTGCGCTTTTCAATAAATTTTTTCTTACTTATAAAAAAAAAACAATAGTGAGATCAGAAACATGTGTTTCCATTTGCATAGTGTTTAATCATATATTGTTTTCTTGAAACGCCATTTTCCGTCTGTGACATGTCAAAATCACTTGATCGATTTTTTGATAATAAATCACGGATTTGCTCATTGTATAGGAGAAACTTCATTTAGACCTTCAAAACTTTCACCCATTTTGACATACCCTTTGAATTTTTTTTGCTCTCACTTTGGCTCCTCATACTTTCAACACATATAATTTAACCCCCTCCGTCTATTTTCACCGTTAAACCATATTAAAATGTTCAAAATACCCTTGTATTTTAAACAAAAAAAATTATAAAAAATATAAACTGATGAGTATTTTGATAATTTTTGCACCCATTCGTTAGAATTTAACGGAGGGAAGTTAAATAAGATATATTGAAAGTATGAGGGATCAAAGTAAAAGTAAAAAAAGTTATGGGATATGTCAAAACGGGTGAAAGTTTGAGGGGGCCTAAGTGAAGTTTCTCCCATTGTATATTTCCAATATTGAAGCCTACAAATGTTTATGAGAAATTGTTAAGAATTTTAATTGAAAATATAAGTAGATTAAAACCATAAATTATATATAGTTTACCTTTATTTTGTATTTTCAACCTTGTGCTTGAAGGGATTGACAAGTTTGGAAGATCTATTCTAGTGAACGCGGAATCAACCATTTCTGCTATGAGAAATCTTGCTGAGAAGTCTCATGATAAAACACTTTTGTCAAATGTGAAAGGATATTTCTACCCTGCTAATAATAAAGAAATTAAATGATAGCAACCGATTTTTGTATTCAATTACAAACAACAAACTTTTAAAGTATAATAAAATGTAACAAAGTCACCAATTTATTTTATATGTTTAAGATCTCAGTCTGATCAAATCTGAAACAAATGTCATAATCTGCAAGTATGCTAACCTTTTATCTTACATTTGTACCATCAAAAGAAACATTTAATTATGACATTTTCCCAGCCACTTATTGGAATAAAAGAAACAAGCTAATCCATCTAAAAAACAATGTTATTGCATTCAAAAGGTATCAATCTGCAGCATACCATCAAAAGGATTAAAAGTATAGAAAGAATCTAGTTATATCATGGTAATTATAGTCTCATTTTCTTAACATTGATCTTGGAGTTTTTACTATAATATCATGTTATTGTTCATAGCAGGAATTCTAGAAGATCATATAGACCTATAATGCTGGACACTCAATAATCATCTCATTATTATTATTATTATTTTCCTTTTCAATAATGGGAAGAGCGGTGGGCTTTCTATGACCTTAGAGGACGGTGAGAGCTACGAATGGTTCTTTTTGCTTGGCAGTACAAAAAAAATAATAATGGAAAAACCTTCTTTAAATGAGAAAAATGAGCTGTTGAGTAAGCCAAAGGCAAAGAATCCACTATCCATCTAGCAGAAACCCATGTGAATATGTGATGAGGAATGCTAGAATTACATTAAAGGCTATTTAAGTAAATTTATTGTCTTAACTCGTGATGTTTTTGTCATTTCACGTTAAAAAAATGTACAAGCTTGTTATATGCTTGTTTTTCTGTCTAATTTAATTATTTTGGTGGTTGGTTTTGTAATGTCATTTGTAAACCAAAAAAAAAGGTTTTGTAAGGTATGGAGTGTTTTATAGGTAGAAGCATTGGAAGGAGATGTCACAAAAATGAAGACCTTGCATGCTCATCGGAATATATATTACGCATTGCCTGAAAATTAAAACAAATCAAACGTTCACAATTTTTTTTTAAAAAAAAAATGTTGGACGACGTGAAAGCCAATAGACTTACTTTTCGTAGGGTTTTTAAGTGAAAACCTCATAGTATGTTTGGCAAAGGATTAGATTGGGGTTTGAAATTTGAATGATAATAACAAGTGATTGATGTAATATAAAGTATACATAATGTTGTAAATTTTTTGTATGGAAAAGTGAAATTTTTTTTTGTTTTTTAGTTTGTTTTTTATTTGAATAGTAATAAAAATGTTTGATGTGATATACAAAATGAAAAAAGTTATTAAAAAGTGATTGATAAAATATAAAAATTTGGAATGTTTTGATATGATTTTTTTTTTTGTTGGTTTAACAAAAATCCAGTTCGATGCTTTGCCAAACACAGCCATTATCACTTTGATCAATATGATTTACTCTATCAGAATAATTTTGAAAATAAATGTTGTGAAAGCCAGCTTAAAAAAAATATAATTAAAAATTTCAATGCAGTAGAGAAGCTCTCAAAGGCGTGAGAGACGATTTAAAAATAAAACATGTGATTTGGGTAATAGAATTTCATTTTTTTTTTCTTGTTGCACTATTAGCATAAAGCAACTCTATGCCATTTTCTTTTTTGAGTTTTTTTTTTCCCTAACGTTTTGCATGGTTAATAAAATGTTGTTTGACGCCATGAACCAGACAATTTAGTGAGACCTCATGTCAAGACTACACACTGCATTACACATGCCATTCTGAAAAGCAGCCCTGCCTTAGAGCATTTATAGCAGCCTTAGCAAATTTTACTAATCATTTTAATTGAAAACCAATTTTCTCTAGGTTAATTATCAACTTTTTTAAAGCACCAATATCAACCTCAATATTTTAATTATACATTTTCACTATTCCATTTAAATAGTATTTTTTTTTCTCTCTCTTTCCTTTATTATTATTATTATTATTATTATTATTATTATTATTATTATTATGTTTGTCTGTCCCTTCTCTCCCACACGCCGCCCTTTCTTATTTGGTCTTCTCCCTTTTAGTTTTTTTTCTTCTCTTCTCTCCCCCACAACATAATTTTTCCAAGCGAGAGAGGATACAAATGGAAATGAAAATTGTTTAAGCTTTGTATAGAGAAAGAAAGTGGATGAAGAAAGTGGATTTTTAGCTAAGGATTTTCAAATTTCTAGTAGAAATTCGTTTGGAACCTAAAAAACTAGAGCATCGCAAACATCTTTGTTGAAAGGGAAAGATAAGCAAATAGATAGTGGAGACTTACCTAATCGGAGATCTAGCGGTTGCAGAGAGCAAAGCTAAGAGAGAGAGAGGGAGGGAGAAAGGGCTAAAACCCTAGGCTTGGTGCGAAGAGAGATAAACAAGGGAGAAGAGGGGGGCTGTGAGTGGTAGAGAAAAAAAAAATAAAGATAATAAATTATATTTTAATCTATTGATGAGTGTACAATATTTACCAAAACATTCACCAAACCACTTTGGTTAATTTGCTGAGGCTGTTATAAGAGGTTTATTGGTGTTTTAGTTAAATTTACTCAGCAAAGTAATTAAAAAACTATTTTGCAATGTCAATCAATATTTTTTTATTTTATTTTTAATAAAGACTTATTCAATAACTGAATGACAATATCACATTAGCACGATACGATAATGGTGGGCTAATCGAAAGAATAATAGGCAAATGAATGAAGACTTTCTAGTATGAAGTTATTGCATAAAAATGAGTGAATCTCATGAAGTTCCTTTATGAATAAGGGGCTTATTTTATCTTTTTATATTTTGGCTAGTTATTAGGAGTTTTTATTTTTTCCTTCCTCAAACATGATGTATAAGTCTATCGAGATTCAGTAAATCAAACGGTCTTTATAAAAATACAAGAGAACATTAAAAAAAAAAATATAATTGTTTTGTAAAATCAAATATATAACGCCAAGGAGAGAAAAAAAAAAAAACAAAATTAATACAACTAGTTGTTGCTAATAAATATATATATTTTTTTAAGTTAGGAATATGAACATATAAGTGAATCATTAAGGGTTGTAACAAAATTATAACCAGATAACACTTTTTCCTTATTCCTCTTTGTTTTCATTTTTCAAAACAAAAATATTAACAAAAAAAAAAAACTTACAATACACTCGAAATTATTTTTACATTTTAAAACATAAAATAAAAAGCACAATATAAAAAACATTAACAAATGGATAAAAGCTAAAGTTTACCACTACAAAAGATTGTTATAGTTATATCATAGCAATCAAAATGCATTTGCAACCATTTGTGATTTGCATTCTAAGGAAAACAAAAAAAAAAAAAACCATTTGTGATGTGCATACAAAAATAAAGGAAACATAACCAATATATAAAAGTTATATCTTATGGTACATGTTCCACATTTGGTAAAAACGAAAGAAAATTAAAAACTACATCATACGTTATCAACTCCCCCCACAGAAGTGTGAATATATGATACAAGTACATATATAATAATCTATATAAACAAAAATTTATATACCAGCTACAACTTTCAAGAATAAATAAAAAAACTTGAGCTCGTCATAATCCTTATATTCGTAAGAAAAAAAAAGGTAAATATAAATTTACTCTATTAGTAACATTGTGGTTTTAATTTTTTCCTTGAATTTTTACATATGACTTTTGACTCCTTAAATTTTTAGTAATTTTTATTTCACTCTTATCTTCTAAAATTGTTGAAATGGTATTAACAGAGCAATTTTGACATGTTGGGGTGGCCGCCCTTTCTCCTTTTTTTTATTTTTTATTTTTATAATGTAAAATTATAGTTTTTAACCAACATGACAAAACTCATGACATGACATTAACTTCATTAATGTCACATTAATAAATTTAGGCTTCGTTTGATTTACGGAATGACTATTCCATTAAAAAAATGAATAACTATTTCTTGAAATAGATGAATATAGAATGAAATAGTTATTCATATTCCTTAGTTTGGTTGTAATGATGAAATGAGTACAATGAAAATTAAAAAAAAATTAAAGAGTTACAAATTGAATTTAGAAACCCACCAAATAAATTAAAATGGCACAATTACTTAAAAATTAAATTTATGTTTACTAAATTAACCTCACACTAGAATTTCGTTACATTTCCTTAACCATTTGCTATCAAGTGCCTAAATCTAGTTTTTTTTTTTTACCTTCTGAAAAATAAATAGGGAAAAGGGAGCCTAAATCTAGCCTTGGTTAAATTTATCCTTATAGTCTTCTCTAAAATTGACCTCTAGGCACAACATTTAATCATAGCCATAGCAAGTAGCTGAGCTTAGCTAATCTCTCTTGCCCTTAACGGGTTAATCTAACTTGAATAAAAAAAAAAAAAAAAAAAAAAAAACGGGTTAATCTAACTTGTGCATACTGTATGAACTTTCATAGCACCTTTTATTTTTCTTTTTTTAAAAAAATTTATAATCCTAGGAGAATCCTTAAACGAGCTATACACAAATCTAACAATAAAATTATTTTGTGCTAAGCACGATTTTCCTAAGCATTTAAGTTGTTCCTCAACCAATATTAAGTTAGTTAGGGAATTCAAATATCGATCAACAATGTTAAAAATACCTAATTGTCAATTCAAGTGAAAAAAAAAAAGTTGTGTTTGTTAATGTATTTTAAAAGACACTTTTTATTTTTGATTTGAAAAAATATTATGGTGTGATATAAAAATAAAAATTATTTTTGTGTTTTAAATAGTGTTCTGTTTAACAAAAATTTTAACAAAAATATTTTGAAATTTATAATATAATACATAAAAACACACTCACAAAAAAAAAGTCACTTGCATAAGCGTAGTCTCCATGGCATGATCTCTTCCATTAATGATCTCTTCCATTAAGAGACAACAATTTCCATCCACAGACCACAATCTCAAACAAAAACATACCCTCCATCTTCCACGCGCCATCCAGAACCGCGCAAATCCCTCCTCGAATCAAACCCAGCCACAACCTCACTGACTCCCTCCTGATTACCCAAGCAACTCCACGCGCCAAGCCCGCGACTCAAACCCCAATCTCAAATTTCACAAAATTTAAAAACCCCGAAAACCAGGTTATTTCCGAAAAAGAGAGCCTAAACGAAACGAGCGAGCCTGAAAGACACAAAAGCAGCGTTTTGTGTTTTGGTTTCTCCACCACACACACTCCCTCTCTAGGGCTTCGTGTTCGCCCTCTAGAGCTACAGGAAGAGGAAGAAGAAGAGGAAGGCTAGGGTTTTCAGAGATCTACTAAGGGTTTGTGGGATTCTAGGGGTTGGGTGGTTGGGGGCGAGATTCGGAGGCATCTTGATCTGTGAAACGGTGCGTTTTTGGGGAGAGGAGGAGAGGAAGAGCATGGATTCGGTCCCTTCGAACGCGCATGGGAACCTGGACGAGCAGATTTCGCAGCTCATGCAGTGCAAGCCCTTGTCCGAGCAAGAGGTGCTTTTCCTCCACCACGATTTCGTCTTTTTGGTCAATTATCGAGGATTTTTTTTGTTGTTGCTGTTTTTGGGTGGTTCTGATCTGTTTGTGTTGTGGTTTTCGAGAAATGTGACGGATCGGGTTCGATTCGTTTGGGTTTGTGCGGGCCAGATCAAAGAATTTGTGTGTTTTTTAGTGTGTGGGTGATATGGGCGTGTGATCTGTGGGATTTGGCTGAATTAGGGGGTTTGGGATCCATTGGGTGGTGGGTTTGTGATTTATTAGAAATGGAATCAGATCCGTTGGAGGGTGCGCGTCAAATAGGGCCTTATTTGCTTGTGTTTTGAATTAGGCTTGTTTTTGAGCATGTGTGGACTACGACGGGGAGGTAACTTGTGCCAATGAAACAAAAATCTCCTATTATTGTATCAAATTCCTTTAGCTGCTGAGGAAAAACCAAATAAATTTTGGGTCTTCGTAGTTTGAATTGATTCTTTGTCTTGTTAGAGCGGGTTTATAGTCGGAAGTGTTGTTCCATGTTTGCCTTGCAACTTGAATTTTAGCAGAAGTGGTTTGTGAACCTTTTTTTTGTTGCTTTAATTAATGTAGGCTTGGTGGGGATCATGGAGTGGGGATGATTCTGTTTATTGGTATCATTACAGTCAATTATTTAGTTTAGTTAGATAGATTTTTGCTTCTTTTTTACTTTTTTATTTTTAAACTTTAGCTTCCATTTGATTCCAGTGCTACAGTGTGATGTCTGCAACATTTGTCTATGTAAATTTGCTAATTTATTCTCTCTTTGTCATTCTGGGAATGAGACCACCTTATTATTGTGGTCTGAATTTTTCTTCGAGCAAATGCATTTCTTTCCTTCAATAATCTAACTTCAATTAATCATTGTTAATTTGTTATATTGGTGTAGGTAAGGGTGCTGTGTGATAAGGCTAAGGAGATATTAATGGAAGAAAGCAATGTCCAGGTGTCTTTTCTTATCTATTCTATTGAGCTGTTTCAATACTTATATAATATATGAGTTTGCCATTTTGACCAGATATTTTGATATATTGGCTTAATCCTTTTTCAAATAAGTTTCAAATTGTTTGGTGGCTGAATCTTGCTTCAAATATGTTTCAAATTGTTTGGATTATGCACCTTAGTCTCAAGTAACAGAATCTTGATGTGAGCTAATTAAAGAATAAGAGATCCATGTCGGCTGGTGAGGATTGTTAAAAAGCATGTAAACAGTTTTTGTCATTTCCTTTGAGTTCATTGGTAGCTAATTAATTGAGATCTTATTCTAGCCATGATGTTTTAGAAGTTAGGGATTTTATTCTCTCATTGTTTTCCCCATTTTCTCTTTCCATGGACAATCTGTTTTAGCTTTTAGAAGCTTTTGTTACCACGTTGGTATTTTTTTTAATTTTTAACTTGAGTGGCTGAGATTAAAGGTTGAAATTTTTATCCTGCATTTTTTCCTTTCTATGTAGAAGAGAATCTATTTGTAATTTCCCTAGGAATGAACCTTATGCTCTGAGGATGTTTTCCACAAAATAATGGAAATTGTTAATTGATAAATTGCATTAAGGCAACAATTCCTTCTGCAGTACTCTTATGACTTATAAACTACTGAAAAATATTTAAGATCTCTTTCATAACCATAATGAGTATGTTAAATAAATTTCGTACAAGGGAGACAAAATACAGTAGGTAGGTATAAATCCTAAATGACATTGGCAATGAAGAAATATTCAAAAAAGCATCCTCTTATATGCAATATATGGTAGTTAAACCAAGTGGGTACAGACTATATTGTTGCTGATGTATAACTTGAATGTAGTATCAACTTTTATTTTTCATTGCTTATCATTTTATTTTTTCATTGCATAATTCAAGCTTTATATGTTTTCCATGGGTTTCTGTTGCTGTTTCGTATTCATGCTTTTCTTTTTTATGCATCATCAGGTTTTTCAGCTTATATTTATTTATCAGAGTGGCAAGTTTTAACTGATCTTTTGGTTTTCTGGACTGCAGCCTGTTAAAAGTCCTGTTACAATTTGTGGTGATATTCATGGGCAGTTCCATGACCTTGCAGAGCTTTTTCGCATTGGAGGGAAGGTATTTGTCTGACTGGGGCTTTCAACTTTGTACTCATATTATGTTTGCTGAAGGAATGGTGATCAATTACTTCTTGAGATTTATGAACTGATGGGGTTTTCCAATTTGAGAATTGAAATTATCCAACTGCAGTTGCTGTGTTTAAGATTAATTATTTTTGCAAGTGTGAAAGATGCTTCTGACTTGTCAAAAAAAAAAACAAGTGTGAAAGATGCTTCTAGAGCTTTGGAGAATCAAACCAAGAGGTGTAAAGAGTGTGGCTTTTAATACTGTCTCACTGTAGCTTTATTATGAAAAAAAAATTGGAAGTGAAACATGTAAAAGAAAATAAGAAGGGTGATAACATTGAAGGAACCTTAATAAAGCATGTGAGAAAATGATAGTCTATCTCAATTTTCCTTTAATATTTGGTGCAGAGGATGCCCAATAATCTTATATGATGATCCCTTGAAACTCCTTGTGAGAATGTTTTTGAAATCAAGCTCATTTATTTTGTAAGCTGTGTGTATTAAAACTTTCTGCTTCATTTTTTAATAAAGTGCCCTTTTACCTTGATATGCCTGTTGAGTCAGTTCGTACCTTATTGCAATACAAGATTCTAAGGTGTTCTGAGAGTTGAATTTTACAAGTGCTTGCTCATGCATGTAGCATGCCCCTGTTCCTCACTTTTTCAGAAGTTTCTAGCAAACATGGTATGTTGGACAAGCTTTTGAGTGGTTATTGTCTCTTTCATCAGTTATAACTATGAAACCACTGATGTCTCAAACAAGTGGGATGAACTTGGGTTATAAAGAAGTTTGTCATCTTTAAGTATTTAGTAGTTGTTGAGTCCATAAATTTTGCGAGAGAACTAGCTTCGCTTCTTGACCTGAGGGTGTTTATGACTTAGCTTATGGGCTTGTTCCAAAGAAGATTGTAATTTTGGGAGTTTCCATCTATGAATTTGCCAAGAACTTTGTTTGGAAAATGAGTTTTTCTACTTAAATGACAGTTCTGTTTTGTAGGATTCATTTTGGCCTAGATTTTTATTCAATTCTCTTCTGGTAGGAGCCTTCAATTTTTTAGGCATCCTAGCCTATAATTGCAATGCTGATACTTATAAAAAAAAACTGCAATGTTGATGATGTGCTGTACTCTCATTCACTTTTGTCCCTAATCTAATCGAGACTGCAAGATGAGAAATTTTTATCTGAATTGTCGTTGGTCGAATTTTTTAAATTTTTTTTTAGGCATTTATTTTTCCTTGGTTGACGTTTTAGCTGATTAAACTTCTTGCATTGTCTTTGATTTCCTGTCACCTCAACTGTCTTTGCTTGGAGGTATTAATCACTTAACATCCACAATTTAAGTATTCATTTCTGTTTCATATTTTTGTTGGTAGTGTCCAGATACAAATTACTTGTTTATGGGAGATTATGTAGATCGTGGCTACTACTCGGTTGAAACTGTAACTGTAAGTATAAGTTCTACCTTTTACTTTATAGCTTTATAAGTTTTATTTGAAAGATTTGTATTCTTTTTGATGTTTTACCAACAAATAATTCTTTCTGGATTCTTGGAAAAAGAATGTTTTAGTTAAACTCAGCTTTTTTTATCCAAAGAAGCAGAACTGTAAATGCTCCCTAGATGAAAACATCCAAAATCTTCAATTTTAAGTGAGTTAAAAATAAGTTGAGGCCAATATATTTGGTTCAAATAATGGTCATAATTTCCTTCATTTACAAGGCTCTGGATCTTCCTTTGAAGACATCTAGAATCGACCATTTTGTAGCATTTGCTGCTGCACTGGGAACGATGGTTGCATACATGACTAAAGTGACCGTATCTCTTATATTGCCATGTATGTTGTCTGTAGGGTTGTATGGTTGTGGGTTGTCAACTTATTAGAACTTGACGTGTGCTTTTGTTGAATGTACCATGTAGTTTTATTAAACTCATGGGGTTATTATCTTAAACATTGATAAGTTGTGGGTTCTAAATCAATGACACTGTACAAATATATTCTTCATGCTCTTTATTTCTGTTTTCAAGGTGTTTATTCAGCTTGGTGAGATTTGTTTGAGTTGTAACTACTGTTGCGGTACTGATTAACTCCTTCATTCAGCTTCTGGTGGCCTTGAAAGTGCGTTATTCTCAACGTATTACTATTCTGAGAGGAAATCATGAAAGCCGTCAGGTATAAGTTTGATTTATGTCATGATTTACTGTTTATTGTTGTGAAACAACAATGTAATGGTTTCTTTTTTATTTTGATAGTAATAATATAATTGTTAATGTCATTGTAGTAGTAGGAGCTGGTCATTGAGCTGTTGTTTTATTATAATTAGGAGATTCATTTTGGGGTTCCGTCTGTTTTCCCATGTAGATTGTAAGGTGTAATACAATTTTTGGTTAAAACTTTTCTGTGATGCTAGTCTTTCGAGGGTTATGTAGTATTATTGGTTTGCGTTGAGTTTATGCTTATTATGCCCTTATGTCTCCCATTGCAGATTACTCAAGTTTATGGGTTCTATGATGAGTGCCTGCGGAAGTGAGTTTCTTAGCATCTCTGGTTTGGTGGTAGTTCAATTTAGACTGCTATTGTAATGCATGATATCATTTTGACTTTAGTTTAAGGCTGTAGGTTGAGTTTCTCTTGCTTTAGAGTAACCCCCCCTCCTTTTTATTTTCTTTTCTTTCTTCAATGGTTTGTTTGATACGGAGTAAATGGATGAGGAAGGGAGGAAGATAATGGAGGGTGGATTATGTTTTTCCACTGTTCGGTAAGAGGGAAAAATGGTAATTTCCCACTTCAGCCCACACTTTTCAATCCTCCCACATTGGTTAGAGAATGGGAGGTACTATTCTTTAACTTATACATTTTGTTGAGAAGGGTATTGTAATAAAAACAAGAAGCTTTGCTTCCTTCATCTTATACTTTATCTTAACCAAACAAGGGAAAATGACATCCACTTTCATCCACCACTTCTCCATCCCTTGTACCGAACACCTATGGTTGAAAAACTTTTTTCCTCTTTCATCCTTTTTTTCTATCCTCCTTATCTTTTCCTTCCTCTCACTTTTCCCTCCTACCAAACAGTTCCAAGAAATTTGAGTGATTTTGCCTTAATTTATGATGTTATGAGAATATCAGGTTGGAGAGGGTTTTGGGCCAGAAACGACCCACGATGCAGTGGTAGTGCTAAATAGAAAATTACTAAAAGAAAACAGGCACTATGCAATACATCTGTTTAGTCATACTTTTCACTTAGTTTTCAATCTGTTTACATCCATGCATGGAATTGAACAATGTAATGTGAGATTTTTGGTACTTCTCGTGTATACAATGCAGTGCTGGTGCATTTGTATTGTGTCAAATAACTAACATGTGAGCCAATGTCAGAGTGTGGCAAATTAAGGACAAGTGCGTCATGGTTTGTTGATAACTGCTGACTAAAATTAAATTGAACAACTCAAACTTTACTTAGTTTGTGGAGTATATTTTGTTATGGAAAATATTTAGATCTATTTTGCCTTTGAGATGTGCTGCTAGTCTCGTACATGTACATCCTACTCCTGCTCTCGTCGTTTGCCCTCTTTAATTTGGTTCATCAATATCATTTCTGGTTGTCTGTAGAGGTAATCGGTTCTTGGTTTGTTTTCAGGTATGGTAACGCCAATGTCTGGAAGATCTTTACAGATTTGTTTGACTATTTTCCACTGACAGCATTGGTTAGTATTTTTATATATTGCTATTTCCTTGATGCTTTAAATGCTTGTTGTAGGGTAAAGCTGTCCTGCATCTGTTTCATCCAAGTTTGTAGTGTACAAAGCCATCAGCATCTTTCTTTTGGTACATAAGGAAGAAGAACAACCTAGAAACATTGTAAGGAACTATTTATATGTAGCTGCTTCCAAAGGCTATGATGAGGCTTTGTTGAGCCAGAATGGAATAGGTGATGAATAATTTCTTTTGAGAAGGATCGATGCAATGTTGTCTTTGAAAAATTTCTAGCTGCCTTCTTGCAACCTTTTGATCAATAATGCACCGTTAATTAACATTGTCAGCATGATTCAACAATTGTCACATTGGTCAGCCATCCCCATAGCCAGTTGCATTGCTATTTGTGCACTTCCCCTGCTAATAATGCTGTGTTAAAGCATGAGTGCAAACTGTTTCATGCAAAAGAGCATTGATTACCTGATCAACTTTTTTTTTTTCGAAAGAGTGTTTGTTGCATAAACTTATATGGTTGTCTGGTGGATTTCATGCTATACTAAAGATTTTAGTTAATTGTTTTTATCAGAGCCTGTCACTCCTTCAAAACTTGCACTATATATCAAATTTCTGCTTCTGCATCTTAATTCTGCATTCTGGTTCTGTTTTTTAGTATCTTAGTTCAGAAATCAATAATGTTATATACATTGCAGTAATATTTAACTGTTGATGTTCTTAGATGTTGATTTTTGATAATGATACATTACTCATGTGTTAACCTTCTCTTTTGAAGGTTGAATCTGAAATATTTTGTCTGCATGGTGGATTGTCCCCTTCCATTGAAACCCTTGATAACATTCGTAATTTTGACCGTGTTCAAGAAGTTCCTCATGAGGGCCCCATGTGTGATCTTTTATGGTCTGACCCAGATGATCGTTGTGGTTGGGGTATCTCACCCAGGGGTGCTGGATACACGTTTGGCCAGGTGGGTTATCTTCTGTTTTTGGTTAAATCTAACTTTCCCAATTAATGTCAAACTTTGTCGGTCTGTTTGCTTGTATTTTTTCAAGCTTTATTGACCAGTTTGCTTGTAATTTCACAGGACATATCTGAGCAGTTTAACCAAACTAATAACCTAAAGTTGATTGCTAGAGCTCACCAGCTGGTTATGGAGGGATATAACTGGGGTCATGTAAGTACTTAGCCCTATTTTGAGGCTTTGTTTGACCTGTTTTTTTTTTTTTTTGTTGGGTTGTTCAGTTTGTGTCCTCAATGTGCACTCCTTGCGACAGGAACAAAAAGTGGTTACCATATTTAGTGCACCTAATTATTGTTATCGCTGTGGAAACATGGCGTCCATCCTGGAAGTTGATGACTGCAAGGGCCACACATTCATTCAGGTTTCTCTCCTGCTCTCTCTAAACACACTCACACGAACACTTCTGGCCTTGGACCATCATTCTTGCAACACAATACATATACGTAGTTTTTGACAAAGGAGCTCGAAAACTTTATTGTGTCTGGGTGCAGTTTGAGCCTGCTCCAAGGAGGGGAGAACCTGATGTAACCCGGAGAACACCTGATTACTTCCTATGATGCAGCTCAAGTAGTTGCTGAATTGGCTGCAGGTCGTGCCTGCTAGCTGGTTCACGTTGAGTGGTTCTATGGTGCTTGGGTGGTGAAAAATATGTAAAATGTGCAGGTGGGGTTTACTGTGATTACTCATTTGATTATGCTTTCAGTTTCCGGAGAGGAAGAAGCAGAGCTGGTGACGCTGAAGCAGCATATGTACCAAACAAGTCCAGTGAACAATATGGCATCTTTTATTTCGTAGCACTGATTTTCCTTTTCTTTTGTCCCCATTTTTTCCCCTCTTTTCTGTAGAAGGATGGTGGTTTTGGTTAAGGTTCTGTAGAGGGATGATGAGTAAACTTTTCTTATAATGGGTGTTTTTATAAATTTTCCTGTTTAGTCTGCATAAAATGTTTTCTTCAATAGGTGCTACACTCCTGTATTTTGAGTACTAAAAATTGAATGTTCTAAGAGTAGGTGCTTTCTGTTATTCTATTTTTCTTCTCTTTTTCAACTCCTATCTTTACTGGATAATGCGGTTTGAAGATTACATATGAGAAGGATACCAATGGAAATGTGTTGAGATCTAGGATTTAGTCTGATTTAGTGATTTCAAAACAGTTAATGAAGACATTATTTTTAGAAACTGTGTTTGGCCTTTAGATTGTGCGATTCTAAAAATGCATTTCCTTGCTGTTTGAGAAACCAATTTTTTCCAAATCTACTTGAACCAGACATTTTCTATGATTTCAGCTAAAAATGCGCTCTTTGCCTGCCAAATTGTGGGATCAAAGGGATCATACACACTCTTTAATCATTACAAGTTGATTACTCTGTTTCAACTCATGAGGTAGAATGAACAAAAATTGATCATACTTTTCGCTACCTTTTAAAGTAGGGAAATATTCTCGAAGGTCTGAATTTGGGCTCTTTGTCAAATTAGGTTTCTCTATTTTTGTTTTTTGTTTTTTTGGGTTCAAATTTTGGTCAACTAACGACTTGTTATGGCTTCGAATTTCTCGTCTAATTTTTGATAGGAGGTTTGTAACAAGAGACCACAGTGTAGTATTCCAGATCTAAAAACAATTTTTAAATATAAAAAATAAAGACAAATTTTTTTTTAAAAATAATAATAATAATAAAAAGCCTTTTTCAAAAGCTCTGAAGAAGGGTGGAGATCTTACCCCATTGCTCCCCAAGACGGAGGTGGATCCACCCCTACGAGGGTGGTGGAGATCTTACCCATGTAGTCAAATGCTGATTATTTCCCTAAGTTTACAAACCTTGTGTATATTCTAGCTGTCATATCGGGATGACTAAACTAGTTACCCCCAATTCTTCTTTCCTACTGCGTGATTCTTTATGCCCTTTTAATTCAATAAAATTTGATTTCCGTAAATTTATATAAGACATATTTCTTGTGAAGTAATTTTTGATTAGTCAACCTTTCTTTTTCAAGTCCATTATGCTTCTAATTAAGCCCGCTTCTTCCACGTCCAATGTGCCCATTGTCTCAACCCCCTGCCGATCCCAACCCCAACCAACACCATATGATCACCTGTTCGAAGAACATTAATATCACACGGCCAAACATGTTCCACTAAATTAATATATAGTTGTTTTATTGTTTATCCATTGTACAACCTATCATTTGTGTAACATTACAAACTCTGTTATAAATATACAAAGCCTTCACACTATATATGGATGTAAGGCAAACTTATCATTCAATACAAACAGTACAATATTATTAGTTAAGAATCAAGCTACTTGTTGATAGAGATCTAGTGAATGCTAGAGGCAGCATGAGAAGTTTCTTAGTTCTTCCAACGTAAGCTCGCTTTGTCAAGTTATCGTAATCGTTACTCTCGATTGAATCCAATATCATCCGATACAATAATAAGGATGACCATACCTGCAAAATCAGCACCACAAAGCATTACTCTTCTGTGTTACTTTCACGATATTTAAATTGACAATTTTTTTTTTTGTTGGTTTTATATATAGGATACAATTTCAAGAATTAATGTTTTAGAATTCAAAATTTTAATCTAAGGGTATTCAAATTTTTAATCCAAATGAAGAAATTAAGGAGGTACATACTGGCCAACGACTAGCCTTGTCGAGCTGAGAAGCTCCCACCTCTGCGAGGTTGAAATAAAACCTTGCCCTTGTAATCTGCTCTTTCATGAACTCTCTCCATCTATCAGTGACTTCTCCTGAGAAGACATCATTGTCACATAGTCCAAACTGTGCAAGCTCATCTTGGGGAAGATAAACTCTCCCTCTTGAAGCACTGAAATTAATAAGAAAGTAGAGATTCAAAGGGTTAAAACTTCCTGCAGTAATAGCATTTCCTCAATGGTATTCAATTTTCCATCAAAAGTTTTTTGAGGATATATATAATAACTTTTTTCGTAGGACCTTTCTACTGCAAGCTACTCAACAGTCACTGCACCAGTTCCAGGTTGGCAAAATCCTTATGGCATGGGATTCAACTTGCAGTATTATTCTAATGCAATGGTACATTAAGCACCAAGATAATCAACTTGAATAAATCTGTACTAATATATGCAGGATTGATCAGCTAATACGGATTTTTTTAAAAACTTAATTAAAGCTCATCAAGTACAGTTGTTTAAACTTACTCCTCTCCTACATCTCTGAGAATGTTGGTCAGCTGGTTTCCAATACCCAAGTAGAGTGCTGCATTATATACACCTTGAGCAGAAACCAGAGAATCTGGTGCAATTCCCATCACTGGAACACTCATTAAGCCAACCGTTCCAGCCACATAGTAGCAGTACAGGTAAAGCTCTTGAAAGTTCTCATAGCGACATTTCCTTGTATCCATTCTCATTCCTTCGATCATGTCCCTAAATGGCTATGATTTACAAAAGAAAGATTGTATTGAGTGAAACAAATTGTGCAAATTTTTTAAGAAATTATAATAATGAATGTTAAAGTGTTGATTAAATGATTAAATTTAACATGGTATTAGAGCCAAGGTCCTGAGTTCGAACTTTGACTCCGTTATTTACATCCCATATCAATTAAATATTTCACGTGTTGGGCCTCACCTATTAAAAGGGAGTTTGAGCCTATACGTGAAGGAGAGTGTTAAAATATTGATTAAATGATTAAATTTATATCTTCCTATTAACTTAAGCTTTTAGGACATGCGGTGATTTAACAATGAATATAGTGCAGAAGGATTAGAAGGCAGACATCTTAATTTTTAAGCACCTTGATGTCTAAAGGAAACTTGAAAACAGTATCAGCAAGTGCAGCATCGTGCATGTCATAAGGGCGTCCATAAAAAATGTCTTGCAGTCTCTCTTCCCACCTATCAAGAACCGCAGGGCTCATATAACCAGCATTAGGGCCATCAACCAGTTCATCTGTTCTCCTGCACCAAACTGTCACAGAGAAAGACCAGAATAGTTTCAGTACAATTGCCAGTTTTACAATGCTTTAAGTGAATGTAGAGTTTTAGGATCAGTTTGATAAATCTATACTGAGAAGAAAGCTTTCCAAATTTAGAGTTTTAGGATCAATTTAAGAATACGTTCTTACCATATATTGCCCATATGGCTCTCTGTCGCTCCTCAGTCATTAGTAAAGTTCCTGCATCAAGAAAGCTTACCAAACCTTAATATCTGACTTTCATACATCAAAGGAGGATCATTGAACCATTTGAGTTCTAGTCAGTTAGTATTCAACACTTGATAAAGATTTGATGAAAGAAGGGAAATGAAGTTGGACCTAGATAGAAGGTCTTGGCATATTCTGCACAAATATTCCTGCAACTTTCATATGCTTCTTCAAGAAACATAGGTTGGAACTGTGGCTTTTTACGAGAATATCCCCTCCCTGAGTTTTTATTCTTAGACTGCCTTTCTACAATTTCCTTCACATGTAAATCAGCAAGAGGAATGCCATGTTTTAACAATGCAGGGAAAGTGCTTGTGCTTCTTTGCTGGGGAGCCATGGTCACTTCTGCTCTTGTAACTGTTGACTTTCGAGATGGGAACTTGCCATTGCTCACACTGATGCAAGGCTTAGCTGCAGGAGAAAACGTTGAACACATCTGGCAAATTCTTACTTACTTTTCAAAAGGTGTAGCAGATAGGAGAGAAATGTCATATACTTCTATATATCAAAGAACTAGGACTCCCATCTGGTAGGATTATTAAATTATTTAAATACATTGGTACTTTCCCTAGGATAAAATGACTCCAGTGTTGGCAGTTTCTGGGCTACAAATATATATATATATATATATATCCTATTTAGCTAAGAAGATGTTGCAGATGATGCATGCTGCCAACTACAAAATGTTTGCTGCATTGTGCATTGAAAAGCTAGAATATGTTTAACAACATCGAATGTCAAATAAAGACACAAGGAAGTTGATGATTAGGGAGTGGTAAAAATTATTTGAAAATGGATAGTTGCGATTGGTTT
>FXXK01001351.1:0-24274 GCA_900184695.1 Betula pendula
AAGAGAGGAGATCAAGCAGCCTACGTTAAAGACATTATGCCAACCGTCACATAAAAAAATGTATATAATAATACGTCATTCACTTAAATAATAAGTCAACATCAATTTTTAATATTACCTCTCGATGGGATATCCACCTGTAGTGTACCGGTCTCCTAGTTTACATTCACGAACTAAATGTATAACTACATGCACATAATTGTAAAAAACCCGGGGAATATTGGTTCCAATTGGCACAAGATTATGGGTATTCGATTCTCTAGACGATCAGATCTTCACCTGCAGTGTTTTTGAACATATCTCCCTGAAAATTCACTTAGCTCTATTAAAGGCCTCACAACCTTATCCGATAAGGTTCTCCGAATGCATTGGCAGAAGTTGTTGCATGACTATGTGATTGTCATGACTTTCAAAACCCCGATAACACATTCCTTAAGCTTGACACAACGTGACACATTTGAAGAAATTCCATCTGGCACTCTAACATCATGTAAACCTGCAAGAAGTTAGTCTTCTCTTTTTTCGTCATTGTGAAACAAGCTGTAGGCAAATACGTTTTGTTGTTGTCCCCAGTAAATGGATGAAGTTTGGTCTCAAATTCATTTTACGCAAGTCTTGACGTGCTTCGAGGTTGTCTTTAGTTTTTCCACTCATGTTCAATAGCGTGCCAAGTATGTTATCAACACATTTTTTTTTTGTGCATCACATCAATGTTGTGGCGTAATAATTGATCTTTCCAGTAAGGCAAATCGTAATATACATTTCGCCTCTTCCAATCAACTTCGTCCTTGGGCAATTTCTCTCCGATCTTTGCCCGTTTCACAACAACCTCTAATTATCTCATTAATCTCATCGCCATTCGGCACTTCGGGCGCACTCTCAATTTCCTGCATACTGTCGAATGATCTCTTGTTCTTTCCCACTGATGTTCTGTAGGCAACCATCGCCTATGCCCCATAATAGCACCATTTTTTTACCATAAGTTGCCACGTGATTTCGTTGCATGCCTACAACAAGGACATGCTTTCCTCCATGTGTACTCCACCACCCGATAAATCATCGTATGCTGGGAAGCCATTTATGTCCACATCAGGCCGAACGCATTGTGAATTTCTTTTTGAGTTATGTAAAAGTTTGCATCCCTACTTCCCATATCCTTCAACTCACTTACAAGGGGCGCTAGGTACACATCTATATTTTGCCCGGTGAATTCGGACCAGAGATAATCAAGCTTAACATAAAATACGGTTGTTTCATACACATCCAGAGGGGCAAATTGTAAGGTACTAACATTACCAACCAAGTACTGTGACTAGTAGACATGTTTTCAAAAGGATTAAAACCATCTGACGCTAAACCTAGCCTGACATTGAGCGAGTCTGATGCGAAGTCTGGGTAACGTGAATCAAATGCCTTTCTTGCTTCTCCATCGGCTGAATGCCTCAATACACCATCTTTTATACGACCTTGAGCGTGCCACTTCATATGTGACGATGTATGATGTGGACATAAAACAACCTCTGCAGCCTTAGTATTAGAGAAAACCAACGCAACACTTTGACCGGACTTTTTATCAAACTTTTTGCCGACCCATCTTCATCAGTTACATCATCCTTCCACCTAGACTGATTGCACGATGTACATTTGTCCAACTTTTTCATTTTCCCTCCAAAATACATACAACTTTGCGACAAGCCGATATCTTCTTCGTACCCAAGGCCCAATCTCTCTCATGTACTTTTTGGCCTCATATGTGTCTTTAGGCAAACTTGCATCCGAAGGTATCAACTCGTGGATAAATTCAAGCAACATGGAGAATGATGTATTGTTCCAACCGCCCATACACTTAATACTATATCGACGCACAATAGCTCCCAATTTGCTATGTTTTGTATTTTCATGGAGTGGCGTATCGGCATCCTTTAGCAAATCTTCTAACTTCTTTGCCCCCTTTTTAGAGTCTTCAATTTTATCCTCGACAGATTCAGACTCAAGTTCAGCTTCAACTCCTACTTGAGACTCACCCGCTTCTACACAATCATCGTGCATCGCAAAAACATCATTAAGCATGTCTTGCATCCCACTAGACCCGCCATGTAGAGGAATACTATTGACGGGAACTGTACTTGGAGCTTCAGATATTGTCTCCCTATCAGCGGGAGAGACAATTGGTTCCCCATGCATTATCCACTCGGTGTAACCCTCAAGAATCCCGGCACCTGACGTTAAATGGATAAATACAACTTCCTTGGACCATGTTTTGCCCAAGCAACACTTCTTATAGGGGCACACAATCAACCCGTTCCTTGTAGAGTTTTCACTTGCAAATTTCACAAAAGTCATAACCCCATGAATGTACTCCCGCGAACTTTTTGGCTTTCTCATCCAACTCTTGTCTATCTTTCTCGCTACATCACAAAAACTTTGTTAAGACATTTGTCACTAATACCCATGAAGTTAAACTAGAGAATTTGTTTAATTTTCCCAGTTTCACAATATATGCACACATTGCTGCATACCTAATAAATTATCAATGCATGTGTATTAATTCATTCACTAAGAGATACTAGACCATGAATCACTGAATTCCATTTATATTCGTCTTAATGTTTGACTTGGTGAAAACGTGGCTTTAATTTGATAATAATTGAGAATTATTTCAAGAGGAATAATTAGGTGAGTAACGACGTTTTCAATAGGAATAATTTTGACTTCATATGACTTTTTTAAAATTGTTGCCTTTTGCTCTTGCTTCAACTCTTGTCGTACAACTAATTTGGGAGTAAAAGTCTGAATACTGGAGGATCCTAAATAGATTTAAATGCCCAAAACTTGTTAATAAAATGGTTAACATAAATATTTTTAACAAGTTTTAAAAGGCTAGTCTTGTTACTTTAGACATTCATAGTACTTATAAAGTTTGAATTTTCGTCCATAAAAAAAATAAAAATAAAAAAAAAGTTTGAATTTTCTTGGTTGGAAGTTTGATATTTATCCTCAAAAATATGTAATTACAAATAATTTTATCCACAACATCCTAATTTGAAGCCTAATATAGAACAACCACACTATAATATAATTGCTGAAAATTACTTTAAAAACTAGCAATTTTCATTGCACGTTCATGGTTATTATAAATGCATAATTATTAGGGGCATTACAAAAATTCATGCCATTCACAAACTAAAACAAACACCCCCACCTACATTGAGTTAAAAAAAAAAAAGCCTAATCTGTGTCGGAGGGGGTGGTCATGCAACCACCCCCTATTTTAGATTTAGATTGGTCCTTAAGTGAGCCCAATGAATTGGACCTAAAGTGTGCATGCAAGCCCATCTATTTTGGCCCATATTAGAACAAGTAAATGGATCATAACTTAGGAACCCTAAAGTAGTAAAAATTTTATTTTTCAAATTTATTTCATAAATAGTATGTGGTTTAATGGTTAAGGGTTGGAGTAGCACATATGGAAACTCTCTAAATGGAGAGTTTGACGAATCTATCTCTTAATGTCATATTGCCTTTTCAAAATTCAAAAATAAAAAATAAATCGCAATAAATCTAGCAACAAGAGTAAATCCGCCAGAAAAATCCTCTCAAATACCTTAAAAATTCATTAACAAGAGTAAACGAAACGTTCAGTTTTATATCATTTTTAAAGTTGATTCTCTTAAGGTTTTGTTGTGCTTCATTAACAAGAAGCTGCCTCTTGACCGGAAATTAGAACATTTCATCTCCAAAGCACATCAACTATCTGATTCTACCCCCATCCAGTCCTTCCACAAAATTCTGTTTTTAATTGTTTTTATGAGAATATATCTTGTTTTAATTTTGAGTGAAAAAATGTTAAGTTTGAGATCAATACTCTGAAGCAAAAAGATTATCAAATTAAAAAAAAATGTAAACTAATTACACACTACTTATAATTGGGCAATTCTTCCAACTTGTATAAAAACATGAACTTGTTATTGGCGGTGCCTGTGTGCAACATAACAAAGTATGCTTACATTTATTATTCCCAGCAATAACACAAACATGAGCTAGAATCAAGTTCTATTGAAGCCCCAAAATAAGCCTAATTTAAAATTTAATCCTCTATTTACGAAAAAATTAAACAGAGTACCAAAAAAATCCAAAAAATAACATAAAATTAAAACCATACCTACAACGACGGTGGCTAGGTACGTTGGTGACAGAGGATCGAGCAGATTCACAAAGAGAGATCGAGGATCACAGTATACGTTGGAGAGAAAACCCTTAATTAATCTGAGTGAGAGAGAGAGAGAGAGAGTGAGCTTGACACAAAGAGAGATCGAGAAAGTGAGAGAGAGAGAGAGAGAGGAGAAGAAGAGAGTGAGAGAGTGAGCTTACAGGGAGAGACGGCGCCGGCCCGTGGAGTTGCGGGGAGAAGAAGAGAGAAGAGATATCGGGAAGAGAGAGATCGAGTGAATTAAGTGGGATGAACAGAGAGGGATCGAGCTAGGGGTACGTGTATGGTCAGGGAATCCCAGGCGGTTTGTCTAAACCGTTTGGGAATCTGGTTTAGAAAAACCGTCTGGGAATCCCGGACGGTTTTTAAGTAAACTGTCTTTTTTTAACCATTTTCAGACGTTTTACTAAACCATCTGAAAATTACCGACGCTTTCCAAAAAAAAAAAGTGTCTAGATTTATTTATTTATTTTTATTTTTTTTAGACGATTTTTAAACCGTATAGGAAAAAACCGTCAATAATTAGTCATTTTTTTGTAGTGTATTTTATTATGAATTGTGAGTATGGATTTGCTCTTTATAAGTTGAAAAATGAAAAATGATTGATTAAAAGTAATTAAAAGTAAATGATTGCTCTTTGTCTGTATTTCAATAATTAGTCATTTATTTGAAAAATGATTGATTAAAAGTAAACATAGCACAAAGTATATTTTTAAAAGTTATTTCCAACAACAGCTTTTGAATAAAGAAAGGTTATAAAGTTGCAGTACGATTTACCCAGGCAAACCCATTTCGATCGGGGATTATACATTCGGAACCTAGTGTTGAGCGGGGATAATAAGCTCAATGTGCCGAAATCAAATAGGGTTAATCATTTGTTGCCTAATAGTTGAGCGGGGTGGTGTACTCCACAAACTTAATCTATATGAGATTAATCTGTGGAGCCCTAGTTGAACAGTGGCATGCTCAATCCTTTTGATTGATGTAAAAGGGTTCAACAAACTCAATTTGTTTGGGATTAATCAGTTAGATTCTTAGTTGAGCAGGGTAGTTTTCTCAACAATTTTTTGTTGAATGGGGCACAATATTCAACACCTCCTGTTGAAAGGGGTGGCTAGTTTGACATAAGCCAAGAAAAAACTAGTTCAATAACAATATAATATGCATGTATTTACAATATGTTCATGTTTGGAAAGTCTTGAAAAATAAAAAGAAAAATTCTCTCTCATTTTTTATATTTAGTAAAATGGATTTTCCTTGGATTAACAAGAAAGAGGGAAAAATTTAAAGAGGATCAAGTTCACACACAACATGGTTGGTTGCATTTACCTTCTAAACTGTCAATTCACAGTTCCACATGAGTTATCCAATTTTAAAGTTATAGAGGCGAGATCGAGACTCAAGAGAGCCTAACAACTTAGATTTATACCCTAAGAGATTTAGGTGGACGTAGTGGTTGAGATCCCAGACAAAGCTTTGACAAAACGATTACATAGGTTTCGTTGTGTTAGTAGTAATATCTTTTGTATATATATAGTTTTGGATAATATGAAATAATATAACAATAGAAAGTAGTATGGACAAAATTATACAATTATGTCAATAAACGCAATTATGTTTCANATTAGTGTTCTGATGTTATCTTTACCATTTATAATTTAGTTACATTAGAAAATAAAATTTTTTATAGCATTCTTTTTCACTGCCAATTTAATGTTGAGGAATAGTAGTAGCGCCTCAAGATACTTTCAAGTAAGTGAAAATGTTGGGGCATTACACACCCTATATATCTAGAACAACAACATCTTGACTGGGCTTTGAACAACGACGTCTTCACCTCTCCAATATTCTCGACAGAACGTAAGCAACGAAAAAAAATGCAAAAATGTTGGAATTTAACTATGTTATTTCTGTAAACCCAATTTCTACCCATGCGAAGGGTGAGAAGAAGGGCGCTCCTTATAAATACAAATAAAATGACTCCCCAAGGTATGAGGTCTATATGCCCTAAAATCATTCTCTCTAAAAAAAAATTTCCTCTCCAAAAAAGGTTCAATCTACTAATTTAAGTATCAAAGTGATCCCTACCGGCACATCTGATAAAGTCCTTTGTGCTTACTTCAATTCTTCTTTGCAAGCTCCTTTAATTCAAGTTCGTACGCGATCAACTGCATTAGCACCTATCCCGATGGTCAATTTGTATTAGACCAATGTATTTATAAAGAATCCGTTGGAGCGCTCTTTCACCATTTATTAACTAAACTTTAGAGAGTGTGGAAGGTAGGACTAACAATTTTTTACACAACCTGCGAATTTGATATGAACCCAATATGAAATTATAAGGTTAGTGTTGATGAGTTTGACCTATTTAATTAAATGAGTCAGGTTAAAGTTTACAATATAGTTTTATACACATGCCTCGATACGACTCAAACTCGATATGCGAACATGAATTACCAACCCTAGTGGGGGGTTCAAAGCATTTTTTTTGGAGATGATGATCAACCTTTTATAATGACCGTGAATTTTATATAAAGAAATGTTATTCAACATTCTCTGCTATTTATCTCGCAGCATTTCTATCTATGTGGTACATTCACATTTATCTGTTTTTTTTTTTTTTTTTAAAGAAGAAAAAACTAAAAACATAACAACAAAAAAACATGATAGGAGATAGACAACAAAAAATTCTAAATAGAATTTCTCTTTTAGATATCATGTAGCTAGCCTAGGGGCAAGTATATATATAAGCAACTTATAGAATTANGTTAGTGTTCTGATGTTATCTTTACCATTTATAATTTAGTTACATTAGAAAATAAAATTTTTTATAGCATTATTTTCCACTGCCAATTTAATGTTGAGGAATAGTAGTAGCGCCTCAGGATATTTTCAAGTAAGTGAAAATGTTGGGACATTACACACCCTATATATCTAGAACAACAACATCTTGACTGGGCCTTCAACAACGACGTCTTCACCTCTCCAATATTCTCGACAGAACGTAAGCAACAAAAAAAAAAAAAATGCAAAAAGGTTGGAATTTAACTATGTTATTTCTGTAAACCCAATTTCTACCTATGCGAAGGGTGAGAAGAAGGACGCTCCCTATAAATACAAATAAAATGACTCCCCAAGGTATGAGGTCTATATGCCCTAAAATCATTCTCTCTAAAAAAAATTCCTCTCCGAAAAAGGTTCAATCTACTAATTTAAGTATCAAAGTGATCCCTACCGGCACATCCGATAAAGTCCTTTGTGCTTACTTCAATTCTTCTTTGCAAGCTCCCTTAATTCAAGTTCGTACGCGATCAACTGCATTAGGACCTATCCCGATGGTCAAATATTTGTATTAGACCAATGTATTTATAAAGAATCCGTTGGAGCGTGCTTTCACCATTTATTAACTAAACTTTAGAGAGTGTGGAGGGTAGGACTAGCAATTTTTTATACGACCTGCGAATTCGACATGAACCCAACACAAAATTAGAAGGTTAGTGTTGATGAGTTTGACATATTTAATTAAATGAGTCAGGTTAAGGTTTACAATATAATTTTATACACATGCTTCAATAGACCCGAACCCAATATGCGAACACGAATTACTAACCCTAGTGGGGGTTCAAAGCATTTTTTTGGAGATGATGATCAACCTTTTATAATGACCATGCATTTTATATAAAGAAATATTACTCAACATTCTTTGATATTTATCTCGCAGCATTCCCATCTATGTGGTACATTCACATTCATTTATTTGTTTGTTTTTTTTTTTTTTAAAGAAAAACTAAAAACATAACAACAAAAAACATGATAGGAAATGGACAACAGAAAATCCTAAATAGAATTTATCGATCTTTTAGATATCATGTAGCTAGCCTAGGGGTAAGTATATAAGCAACTTATAGAATTAGTGTTTCTTCACAAAGGCCATGACTATGTCTTAATTATAATAAATCCAATGAAAACAGACACAAAATTTTTTAAAAAAAAATGTTGATGAAATGTACCGTACGTACCTCTTGATCTCCAATGTGTACCATGGAAGACCAAGTCATACTACTGTCTTTTACATGACTTGTAAAAAAAATCTTATGCTGACGACATACATTTCAATTTCATAAAATAAATCTAGAATATCATCTGATTTTCGATCTTGGGAACCCATGTAGGACTCACATATATCAGATGGTTCCATTCCAAACCCTTCAAAATTGGTATCCCGGTCCTTTTTTTTCGTCTTCCTCATCAACCATGTCATCCACATAAGATACCTCTGTTGTCCTCCTCCCAACGCCGCCATTGAGCCACTCAACCACTTCTATCATGCTCGGCCGGTTGTCGGGGTTGCTATCCGTGCATCTCAATGCAATTATGACCACCGATTTAAACTGGTCTCGATCAAACTTTCCCTTCAACCTTGGATCAGCAATATGATTGAGTGCACCCCTTTGGACATAGGGTGTGGCCCATTGCACAATATCACGCTTGACTCCACCGGGGAGTTTTTCTAATGGCTTTTTTGCACTAATTATCTCTAGAAGTAAAATACCAAAGCTATAGACATCGCAGCTCTCAGAAACCTTCCCCCACATGGCATATTCAGGAGCCAAATATCCTAGGGTTCCCTTTACTCTGGTAGTCAGATGAGTAACGCCAGCTGGAATTAGCTTTGCAAATCCAAAATCAGCCACTTTTGCTTCAAATTCATTGTCTAGGAGGACATTACTTGCCTTTATGTCTCGGTGAATTATATGAGGATTGGCCTCGTGGTGCAAGTACCTTAACAATGAAATCATACATAAATATCAAAGACAATTAGCATTGCAAAATCAATACATTGGAAACATTCAAGACTAAATAATTTGAATCCCACAATTTAACTTAGTGTAAATCTCCACGTTAGAAATGGACTTTTGGCAGGATCGAGTCCCCTTAAACTCTAGAGGGCGTCGGCCTATATAAGGACTCCAGAAAGAGCCCAAAAGGTATGCAATATTCAACCCTTAGCTACCTACTTCGGTCTGATTGACCTTTTACCCCATCCTTTCTAACTTGGACGCTTGGGCGTCCAAGTTGGCTTCACCGGATCACTCTTATGAACCCTTCTAGCCCTCTTTCTTTCATGCAGGAGTACTCCTCCCTAGAAGGCGATCTTAAGGCTACGAGGGTTTTGGTACCAATCATGAAATCGCGGAAACAAGCATCTTTGACGAGTTTTCTAAAAGCATCTGTCAACACTTCATTTTTGGCCAGTCTTTGAATGGTTGAAAAGAGTTTGGTTTAAATGGAACTTTAATTAGATATTTAAGTAGCTGTATTATTTTTCATCAAAAAAAAAAAAAAAGAGTTTTAGTTACTTACGCTAAACCTTCTGCTGATCCAATGATTATGTTCAATCTCCGTGACCAATCTAGGAGACAATCTTCAGCGAGGTGGCCATGCAAATGGGTGATCAAGCTATGATTAGGCATGTAATCATAGACAATTAGCCTCTCGTCCCCACCAGCGTAAAATCCCCTCAAACCCAAGAGATTCTTATGCCTCACCCTACCAAGAATTTCAACTTCCACAGCAAATTCCATCTCGGCCTTCGCACTCATTGTCTTTAGTCGTTTAACAGCAATCTGGAACATCACCAGCATGGACAATTCAATATCACAAAGAAAAAACACAAAATAGTATATAATTGTTTTGCATGGAAAATAAACTACACAAAATCTTCCTATGATTAAGAGAAAAAGATAGACATAATTGCCTCAACGCCTTTACTTGTTCGACCCCAATAAACACTTCCAAACCCTCCTTCACCAATCTTGTTTTCCTGATGGAAGTTGTTTGTTGCATGAAGTAGCTCCTTAAGAGCGTATATTTCCCATGGATAATCCCTAATATTCTTGCTTACACTTAAGATTAACAAAAAAAAAAAAAAAAAAAAGAAAAAGAAAAAGGGAAGTTGAACAAATTAACAATTTATTAAAAAGAAAAAAAGTTTCATAATTTAACAATTGCATAAATCAATATAATCCAATAATACCTGCTCTCGGCCGGTTTCTCTTGATCACCAGAGATGCAACAAAAGCATCTCCAGGTCATCTTCCTCGTGGGAGGAAGCATGATATATGACAAATCGAATTGATTTATATGGTGCGGGAGAGATTGCAGATTGATGAAAATTTGGCTGATAATTATGCAAGAAGAAAGCAAATATATCGGATATTTCAAAGCAACAGGAAGGAGTCCTATGGTGGAGACAAAAGCAGCCTTAGAAGTCAAGAAATTTGTTGCTTAATATATATTAAGAGCAAGCTTAGGCTATTCATCAGAGGCCCTAAATTAGTTTTATGTATAGTGCTTGTTTCTTTCTGTTAAGCTACATTTTTCCATTGGGAATGTCACATTTTAAATTTTTCTTATTAGACATTCTGAAGGATTATTATATTGGTGTGTAAATATATATATTATATATATATAATATATATATATATATATATATATTATATATATAATATATATATATATATATACAAGATTATTAGCGAGTAATATTATGTCTATGATATGCTTATTTTATGTTTGTCCAATGGGAGTGACATCCCCGGTGCAGCTCCAATTGATATTAGAGGATATAATCAGTATTATGATTTTAAAATTTGGGGCTAATACGCGTCAAGGATAATTAGCTGTACCCAAGCATTAGTGAATCGGTTTAAAAGAAAATTAAGGAGTACCATTCCAAAAGGAATCATTTATAGAAGAATAATTGCGTTCAGGGATTAAATTGATTGAAATATATATGATGAATTTGAGTTCATCATATCCGTACGTTTTATGACCAAATGGGGTTCTATCTATTTTTATTTCTGTCTTTTATTTATGTACTTATTTTTCTAGTCATGCATGAGAATGTACGTTATGGTAGGTGAATCTATTGTTGGTTCATATTTCACGTGCTCATCTTTATTACTTTGAAAAACGCTAGAACAATATATAACTCTTTTACAATTTGTTAATATGTGTTGGCATGCAATTGAAGGGTGTTAAATTTTTTTTTAGTGGTTGACGTGTTTAAAGTGTATACTAACATGTGTTAACAATTTATAAAAAAATTATAGGTGTAGCATAAAGTTGTTCATAATCTATTAAAAATTATTTACTCTAAAAACAAATATAAGTTTTAAAAAAAAAGAATTAAAAAAAAAAGACACGAGTTTGTCGATTCCCTATAAATGAGCCTCTAAAAAGTAATATGCATCCTTTAAGCTATTAAAAAAAAAAAAGGTAAAAAATACATACTATTAAAATAAATATATGATTTTCATATATTAACTATACATATTATTTTTAAAAAATTAGTTTATAAAAAAATTTATGTCTTTTAAAAAAAAACAATTCTTTTAACCCAATTGAACGGAAACTTTATAAGGTAAGAAAATTTGTTAGTTTGGATTAATATAATCCAAAGGCTCAGTTGACCTTAATTTGGACCAATAGATAACTCAGGCCCAGCTCAGCGAAGAAAGATCCATGAGTTGGCTGACAACAACATTAGCAAGAAATTGGTCCAATCTTTATGCTTCAATTGAATAAAAAAAAAAAAAAATTGAAGAACCATATCTCCGGCCACCAAAACCATCCATTTGACTGCCATTTAATATTAGAATCTCCCTACAGATGATGCTTACGGCCAGCCATTAGATCAAAAAAGACATAAACATATATATAGTTTATGCTCAAAAAAGGAATTGTCTTTTGTAAGAAGCATTTCTTTCGCAATATTTTGGTCACCAACTTCTTTTGTGGAGAACGGTCAGAAATATATGTTTCCGACTTAATAGATTAATTTTTCATTTGGACCTTGACAAATGCAGCATAGGGCGGTTTGCCTTTCTTTTCTTTTTTCTTTTTCCTTTTTTTGGTTATTATATTAATTCGGTATGTCAAAAAGAACAAAGTAAATGCATAAACCAAAAGATATAGCAAGTGATTATAAAAACAATTCCAAAGATTAGGTCTTAAATTATAATTTGAGTAGATCAATATTTCTAGAGTTTGTTGTATATTAAAATTTTTTTAATAAATTCTATGAAACAATGTCAAAAAAATTTATCCTTTTTTTTTTTTTAGTGGTTAATTACTTGGAGTTTCTTTTGGAAAAAAAAATAGAGAACAGATTAAAGTCTCTTTAATTTGGTTTCCCTATAGGAATAGTTTAATGGACATGTACACTTATTTACAATGTATTTGGGCGTGTGGCAGCAGCAGCAAGCCAGCAAGGTTTTATTTGTTGCTGATTGATGACCCGCTAGCTGCATTGAGTATCATCATACAGCAAATGAGTTGGAATGTTAGCATTTTATGAATTAAAGGCATTATGAGTAGCAAGATCATTTACTACGTACCCCAAAAGCATCCTATGTGCAAAAGATATAGTCACATTTCAACTCCCATGAAAACAGTGGCAATTCTCTAAATTCTCTAAATTTAGATTTGTTGAAGAATAAATTAATTTAGGTATTTCTTATGTGTAATGCTATTTAGTAGACTTCTGTATAACTGTCATACAACTGGATGATGTAGCATTAAAAACCAGTCAATAGGTCAACTGATCCAATGGCTAATTTTTACTACTACGTCATATATATATATATATATATATATATATATGAGTTTACTAAACAAGATTAATGTTTTCTTAATAGGTTGCTTTATATGGGACACCTTGCCTTATTTTCCACACCTTGCCTTGTGTACTACACCTTAATTTCTTTATAAATACAACAAAATGTAATGAAATCATATTCAAGTCAATAGAATAAAGATGTAGGCCTTAGGGCACTTCCAAGTACTAGACGTATGCCTTGAACAGCAAATCATTTCAAAATTCTGTTGTTCTTTTTCTTTTGCTTAAGCTATTTTCTTTCATTTTATATTTTCTAATATATTTCTACGTAGTATCAAAGCTTAAGTTTTAAATCACATCTATTGTCATACAACTTTTTGTTTTTGTTAGCAAAACTCTTATCTTTTAAAGAGAGAGAATCTCTACCTTCTCTCTAGAGAGTAAGGGTTTTCCGCCATCTTGGTGAGGTTTTCTTGTTTTGGTGTTGCTTCTAAGGGAGGAGGGATGATTTCTCATCTCTCTCCCCTCTCTTCTCCTCCTTTTTTTTTTTTTCCTTTTTAGCAGTCCACTTTATGTGGCTTCTTGACAAGACCGAGTCATTTATTTGACACATTTCCTACCTTGTGTTTATATTTTTATACTGTTTACTCTTGTTTGAGATTGTTGTTGGAGAGTCCACCCCTTTTTCGATTTTAAGATTTCACACTCTCTTTTCCTTTCAAATAAAAAATGAAAAAGATCATCTCTTGTAACTATTTTTCCTTAGTTAATTAGAAAAAGAACAAGAAAAAGAATGAGAAAAAAAAAGAATCACATCTATTGTTCTTCTCCTACCTTTTTCCAGCATTCTTCTAGGCAGTGCCTCCTTCCGGCGTTCTTCCTAGTGTCCCTCACAGCCGTTCAACTACTTTCTCCATTGGATCACTACCTTTTGAGCATCCTATTGAGCTTGTGAGCACACCAATCGAAAGGTTAGAAGTTGATCTTTGTAACCCCACCGGAATCAACCAAAAATAAAGGTCTAGCGAACTCACAATTACCACCAAAACATCCATGCGTAGCTGGCAGTCTCCCACGCGCGTCCACAATCTCTCATGCGCTACACGCTCATCGGATTCTCACGTTACCCGATCCGATAACCAGCCCAAGTGGGCTTATTCTTTAGCCAAAGTTGGCCCCAATCTTCGACCCAAGTTAGCCCCAGTCAGCCCAAACAATGGCCCTTCTCGTCCCAAAAATTGAAAATAAGTTTTATATAGACTAGTGAAACGAATTTCTATTTTCTTCCTAAGCGGAAACTATTTTTAGAGCAGTTGTCTAAACACAATGAACCTGTTTTCAGTTTTGAAAAACTATTTTTGGAAACTATTTGCCAAACACTTTTTTCAACAAAAAAAATTAACAGAAAATGTTTTTCTATTTTTGTTTTCGAAAACACTTTTCAAAAACAAAAACATAAACAACTTTCGCCAAACGAGCCCCATTTCAAATTGATCAGATTTGATAAAAAAACCTGGCTTGTAAAACATGGATTACTTATGTAAATATTAGAGTATATTATCTCCACCTCCATATAAATAGCGACCATTTGTATTGTAAATTAATCAAGCAATAAGGTTTTATCATGTAGATGTACGTAGGTCATAAATTGAAATCTTTATTATTATTTTTCTTTATTCCATTTTTTCCTTTAATTTCTTTTACGATTATGTTTTCTTTCAAATAATTGCAAAGAGAAAAGAAATAAAAGAGTGAAATCAGCGAACTCCGGTGGTTGCTCAAGTTTTCTTTCTTCTATATAGCATTTGCCCAGATCGAGATGCCATGCATAGAAGGCTCACAAGTAAAAGCTATAGCTTGGATTTGAAAAACAAGCAAAACTATGGCCAGGAATGACAACAGAGGTAAAACAAGCACAAGAACCAACGGAGAAAATGAGTGAGAAGAATAAGCAACATGTTAAGATTAGTTTTGAAATGCAGAGAAGGATATATATATATATATATAGAACGTGTCTATGTAAACACATATTGGTATTGGAAGTTTCTGCTAGCAAACCAAAGACATTTATAGAACTATATATTGGCAGGAATGAATTAACAACGTATTCTAACAGCAATATTATATTATGGGGAAATAGGAGTAGCATAAGATTTAGCTTAAAAGATCTAATTCGGCAAGGCCAGAAACAGACACTACGATAAAGGAGGCAGACATAGTCAAGTAGAACGTACGGTTATAAGCCTCTGGATATAAGTTAAGAGAGATTCAACTAATTTTGAAATGGGATCATCTCAATCACAGAAATACAATTTGATTTAATTCAACCACATAATGTATGATAATGGATTTGGCTTAGGTGGGACATTCAGAAACAGATACTATATATGCTAATTATGGGACATTCAAAAACTAAGGAACATTAGACATTAGTTAATGTACCTTAGTTTTTCCTGTTGTAAGATCGAGTAACTAAAAAAGAGTAACCACAATCAGAAACAGACACTATAATGCATTAACTAATTCAAAAACTAAGGAACTTCATGCTCCCATGGCTATGGAGATGGCTTAAACATCAATGCTATTTTATTCTACTTCTTACATTTTTAATAAAAGGCTATTAATTTTAAAGAATAGTCATTCCGCGTACCAAACATATGAGAGTAACTTAATGTTCCTTTAAATGAACGGAGGAGAACATCCTACAAAAAAAAAGAAGACAAATTAAGGAAAAAGAACTTATCATGACGTACATTAAGGAAATTTGAAAGATCTTATAGATATTCACTATGTGTATAAGCAGAAGAACTACAACACATATCATAGATTGAGTAAGAAATAATTTTTGGAGTTTTTCCCACAAATACATACTAAAAATATATAATTTAATAAGGTATAATTATTAAAGTTATGTTTGGTACGCAAAATGACTATTACATTAAGAAAATAAATAGCTTTTATTGAAAATAGAAGATGATAAAATGAAATAGCCTTCGAATAGCCATTCTCATTACTCATGGGCAATGAAAATGATTATTCAAAGTGTTAAAACCTTATCATATACTCTACCATTAATGCTATTCTATTCAACCTTCTTTAATTCTTAATAAAAATTAGTCATTTTTTTAATATAATAGTTATTCCGTTCACCAAACGTATTCTAACAGTATCAGAAAATGTATGTCATATATATACACACCGGGGGTCTTTACTAACAAGGCTTGCAAATGCACAAAAAAGTTAGATCCTAGCAGAATTTACATCTAGAAGTTGAAATTATTATCTCAATAAATAAGCACTTTCTTTTCAGACAAATAAATATGGACAAAAATCCTCTTTATTTCAAATGAAATGAATAGCATCCATTTTATGATAAAGATTTAAAATTGATGCATCTATTTAATAGTATACATGATGTCACAATATTATATAAATTATTAAAAGACATACCAACATTGACATCATATACACCGTTAGATGTAGAAACTTTAAACTTTGAAAATGAAATGGATACTATATATATATCCAAAGGTTCCTAATCCAGTAAAATATGATCGATCGGCCAGTAGTATAATATTGAAGCAATAACTTAAACTTCACTCCTTATGGTCCAAAGACTATATATATACCAACTTAACATCATTTGATTAAGCTAAGCATGCAGCTTATGATTTGAGTTTCGAAATAATGTAGTCTAGCTATCTGCTATGTGAATGGACTTCAATCAAATAATAATATATATGCAATCTGAGACAAAATAGCATGCAGTAGAACAGAGATCTGGAAGTCTTGTGCTAATCATGCTACTATGTACATGAAGCTGAAATATTCCACTGGAAAACGGCTTGTAAAGGGTTTTAGAAGAGATTAACTTTTTACATTCTGGAATTTTGGAAAAGAAACCAAAAAATGCGAAAACACAACCAAGTTTAGGGTTCAGATGATCAAGAGAGTAGTGCTTCTGATCAGTCAGAGGCGCGTCTTGATGAGAAGATGAGATCATTCAATTTCTTTTGCAGCCCAGATAGATCAAGGCCCTCCAAATCATTATTGACCTGTAAATCAAATTAGACAAATGTATAGGAAAAAGGTTTTAGCCGTTAGATTGATAATATAAATTCCTACACTCCATGCATGTAAACCCTAAACCTATATATAAATAAATGAATTATAATTGATCAAATATATATATATACCTCGGACTGAATAGAGTAGAATAACCTTTCATTTGCTTTATTTGAAACGCAGCTAAAAACACTTAATCCTTCTTCGAGCAAGATTTCAAGCACCTTTGACAGAAGCAAACCTTCCTCTTTGACATTGCTAGTCATTATAATCTCCACTCTACCCCAACAAGAGTTGACCATAACACGGTCCAGAAGACAATTATCTGACCTTTCATTTCCAGGACTCTGAAGAACACTCAAATTAGATAAACTTCTAAGCTTATTCTTCCTGACACTCAATTCTTCGATCTTATTCTTCAGGTATTTTATGTAATTCACTGCCTCGTTCATATGATCTGGCGCCGAACGCTTTCCCTAAAACCCCATCAACAAAACTGTTAAGAACCCTACAATTATATTATTATTATTATTAAATAATTAGTTATTTCCTTACTACGTTAAGATTCTTCTTCCTACTAGGATTAAGATTACTGATTCATCTTCCTACAAGGATTATGGTTATTTTTTTATTCTACACAAGCAATGGAAGTGGCTTTAGGCTAATCATCTAATAACAATTTCAATTAATTGCAATAAGCAATCTATGGAGGCCAGACCCTCTCGCAGAGGTCATATCTTTCTCTATTTTCGTTTAATTTTCTCTAATTTTAATTAACAAGAACTAGGGTTCTTACCTGAATCATCTCGACAGGGAGAAGCAATCGAAGAGATGCATTGAGAATGGCCATTTGCAGCCTTCTTTTTTGCTCAGTGTCCCTACGCACAATCTTCTTACTATGATCATTACTAGTATTTGGTTCGCCATTGTTGAGTGTAGATAATATTTTATGTGGGTGGCCTTTTCCAATTTTGTTGGCAGCTAGTACTGAAGATTGATCCAGTACGATCAGATCTTGTGGAATAATATCTTGTTGGTGGAGGTTGGGGAAGGACAGCCATACCAACTCATCACTTTGGTGGAAAGGAAACATTGAACGATCTCGAGGCTGAAGCTTCAAGCTTTTCCTCTTGGCTGCCATGTAAGATTATATGGAGCTGAAAGAATTAGATTCCTTTGTTAAAGGCTAAGGTTTTTCATCTATTGGCTTATATAAATGACGATACTAAGATTCTTTAATAATCTCGTCCGAGGAAAAAAGGTGGCCTCACCAGCAGTACTAGTGTTAAAATTCTTTGTGGGGGCTAGCCCTTTTACCTTTCTATTCAACAAATTTCAGTCATTCTCGTTCACATTTGTCGGCTGTCGGTGCAGATTTGAATTGTTAAATTATCATTTATTCTAAAAATTTAAACTATTTAATAAAAAAGAAAGAATTTAATTATTTAATTTTGACCGAACTTTAGGGCTAGCAAATTGACACGAGGCCCGTGACTTTAATCGCATTAAGAAATGTAGAATTATATTATATATATATATATATATATATAGAAAGAGATAGTATAATCAACTTTTACTTTTCTTTGCCGAACCTTGGAAAACGCTTTTGGGGAGTGTTTCCCATTCGTCACTTAGGTTGTAGACTATTGCTTACAGTGTTCCTTTGTTTTGGGCCATTGCTTTTAAGTTTTGTATGGAATTGGTGTCAAAATGCAATGAACATGAATTAGACAGGCAAATCTTACAAAATAAAATATCATCCTTGTGGGAAAGCAGGAATAATTCTCATTTTTAAGTAATTAGAAAACAGTACGTACTAGTATATATCCCCACTCCGATCCCCAGCATGGTTCTAGTATCTTCTATGAGTTGGTGTAATCATCATGATTAATTGAATCAGATATTCACACGTGACTGAAACTAGACGAAAATCCCACAAGGATTAGAAATTTTTTTAAAATTTAAAAAAAAAACTACCATATATATACCAAACCTCAGAAACAAGTGCTATATATATATGAATAGGAAGAAAAAAAAAAATGTGCTATATATATATATATGCGCATGGGCATTAATTCTATGCCCTCGATCGCCACATAACAATTGTTGCACCGAACAATAAAACAATCTATTTGGAGCAAAAGCTGATCTAGATCTTAATTTCTTGCGATCTACATATTTGAAAATCTCACAAGGATTAAATTTTTTATTTTTTTATTTTTAAAAAAAAAAGCTGCCATATATACCAAACCTCAGAATCAAAAGAATTTTCATATATATATGAAAAGAATTACTTGATCTTAATTAATTACTTGCTCTAGATATGTGAAAAGAATTTCCAGCATTACAAACAGAATCCCTCGCATGCAGTCATTAAGGACGTACGATTCGCTGGCTACCACTTGCATGTACGAATGGTAAAATATAACCAATGGAGTGGGTAGGACAGCACCCTGAAATATTAATTGATCTATAAACTGTATGGCCGGTGGATGGTGGATAATATACTGTTTAGGTAAAAAAATATACGCGTGCAATTACTGTTCTCAATATATAAGGTCAAAACACTACAAAAATTCAGGTAATTTCTAACGATTTATAACCGTTAGGAATTAGGTGAAAAATCGTCAGGAATCAATTCCTGACGGTTTTTTCTGACTGTTTCATACAGTCAAAAAAACTGCGTCGAAAAATTTTATTCCTGACGGTTTAGGCTAAACTGTCAGGAGCCCAAACCGTCAACCTTGCTGACAGTTTTACCCCAAACCGTCAAGAATTATTCCTGACCTTTGTGTTAAAATATACTTTAAATGATTATTAAACATGGTATATATTAGAGTTGTCTATGTTATTCACCTCTAATTTTAATTAAATATTCAATGTGTTATATATATATATGGCTCACTTATTAGTGGGGGAGTTTGAACCTACGTGAGGGAGAATGTTAGAATATAAATTAAAAGACTAACTTTATTTACCCTCATATTTCCAAGGTCCTAGATCTGTTTTGTTGAGTTGGTTTTTGAATCTACTCCAATGACCACAACCAAAAAAATACGTAATTATGTCATTGAGATAAATATGAAAACCTATGCCCCAACTACATAAATTAAGTAGACTCCGCTTTAACATTCATGCACATTTATTAATGGAGAGTTTAAATGGATTAATTAACATTAATACTAACGAGCAAATTGGATCGAACCTTTACAAAAGTAGAGGTTCTCACTTCGAACCTCATCTGTATAATTCATTTTCAATTTCATTAAATATTTCACGTATTGAACCTCACTTATTAAAAGAGAGTTTAAGTTTACACATGAGATGGAATGAGAGAATATTAACTAAATAATTAAACTTACTATTTCTTATTAACTTTAGCTTTTGGGATCATAAGCAATGATTTAATATGGTATCAGAACAAAATTTCTGATCAATTCGAACCTTAATTTCATCATTTATCTCTTTTTTTTAATTAAATATTTCTCCTGTAATAAAATGTATGAAAATCTCATAAAAAATCTCCAATATAGGTGTTAAAAATTGTCTCCCTAAAAAGATAACATAGACTGTGCAAAGAGCTCTTTCATAATTTTGTCCTTTTTTTGGGTTGAGAATTGGATTTTATATATGTATATGTTTTGAGGAATGAGAGCAGCATCAGTAACAGTAAATCAAAGGCAAATATTCCGACCGTACTAAAACTCAATATATATTATTGAGGCAATCCATAAGCTGGACCAAGAGCTGCTATAATGCAACATAAAGAGATATTCGAGATTAGCTTTAATTAGCTGTTTCATGCCTTCGCTCCTTATTGTACGTATATATGTCATGGGTATGACGTGGTCGACTTTATGTATATATACTTTACGATGTAGGTCCATTTATATCTTTCGATCTTTACTTTCTATATAATATTCTTTTGGTCATGCAATGGTTATCAAGTTGGTAAGGCTCTGATATTTAAATTAATTTTTGTGATCTACATACATAGAACCTCTTTAAAACTTATATATATATATATATACATATATACTATATATATATATATATATATATATACTATATATATATATATATATTGATTCATGTAGTACACCATCCAGCTCATGAATGTACACATGAAATGAAGATAGATAAATATAATTAGATGTTCGATCACACTGTCAATGATGATGTTTCCAGGTTTAGTTTTATTCGGCTTGTTTAATGAGATGAGCCAAGTTCAAGCTAGGGTTTGTGTTTATTAAACTATCTGTTTTAAATTGAATGTAACGAATGTGGCTGAAAGATGAGTAATTTTATCAGCAATTGAGAGCTCAACTACAGTTGACCACAAAATTAAGATCAACAAATGTGAGAGAAAAAAAAAATTTATCGCCCCAAATGATCACCCCATACAATCCTTTACTGGATTATTAATTGGCTTGATTGAACCCAATTTGGATGTATTATTGCAGTGCACCCTTAAAGAAAACATTCTTAATTACCCTCAATAATGCGGCTTTTTTTTTTTTTTTTTTTTATTATTGACATCGTTCTTTCAAGTCCACTTGCCTTCCTCGTCACCTACACCCATCACTCCCGCAACCTCCAGCCATTTGCAATTGCAATCGTGTCGTACCCATATTCACCACCTCGATCCCTAGAGTGACGCCCAAATCAACCATGAGTCTCACATGGGGCTAGCAATTCGTGTTAGTGCATGTATGATCGATCGAGTTTGGGTCTGGTCGATTTACGGGTTAATTTATTAAATGTCAATTTTGACATAATTCATTTAATTTAACGGATCAAATTCATTAACCTTAATATGAGCTATTAAAATAAAGTGGTGATACGACACGATCAGCATAACCCATTAATTAAATTAATAGGCCATGTTGGGTTGACCTAGCTACCTGGCTTGCTGCCCATAAGTGATATATAGTATCATATCAACTTCGTGCCAGGGTCAAACTTGTCAAATTGACTAGTTTATCGTCTCAGCCCGAAGAAGTATGAAGAGTTTTAACATCAAGTTATTGAGCTTCTACAACAAGGCTACATTCTAGAGAGCATGAGTCTATGTGTACGTAGTTTATGCTCTCCTAGTTTCGAATAAGGACTGATCATGGCACATGTGCATTTACAATAGAGCTATTAATCGGATCACAGTAAAGTATAAATTCTTGATACCCTGTTCGGACGATATGCTAGATTAGTTACAGGGCTCTAAGGTCTTTTCCAAAATTGACCTTAAGAGAGGGTATCACTAAATTAGAATCAAGACTAGAGATGATTGGAAAACTATGTTCTAGGTGCAACATGGGCCGTATGAGTAGATATTTATGCCCTTTGGACTATACCATGCACTGAGCACCTATGATATGGAGTTCTACGCCATTGGACAATCTTTCAAGCAATGGGGCCATTATCTAGTACAAAAGGAGTTCATTCTGAACATCGATCATGAGTTGTTGAAGTACATCAACTGCAACACCCATAATAAATAAAAGATAATAAGAAAAATGTAGAAAACTCTAGAAATAGTAAGAAATGAATTTTTAAAGTAGGTGTTTGAAGATAAAAACAAGGGATTTTACTTGCAAATGACATCACAATGTACGCTCTTAAGAGAGCTTTTTGGATTGGAATTTTATACTCAATTTTGATACTTGTAGCAGAAATTATGTCTAATTTAGTATCTTGCACAAATAGTAACCTATGACATGTGTCACCCTTAGATTATGGCACTTGCCAACCTCAAATTGTGCCATGTGTCAATCATCCTACAATCCACATTGTGCCATGTGGCAACATCGTCATATGGCACATCATGTGCCATCTATCATATTAGCGTCGAGTGGATGCCATGTCATCGACATGTGTCAGATTGTGTGACATGTCATAACATGTGTTTTCTCTGCAACATGCCACGTGTCACCATAAGCATCATGCCACTTGTCAGCCATGCATCACGCCACATGTCAAAAAGGACGACATATGTTACCACGTGTTGGTTTCTTGCGAATAAAATGACACATCATTGACATGTGTCCGTTTTCTCGAAATGACGCATATCAACATCCTATGTATTGTGTACCACGTCAACAAAACTTGTCTATATATAATAACACCACGTGTCAAGAAGATGACACCTCACACCCCACGTGTTGAAACAATACACATCAGTGACACGTGTCATCATGTGTCATAAAAGAAAAAAGGCAAGACAGCTCCATGCTCAACGCCATGTGTCAACTCCTAGGAGTGCCATGTGTCACCTACAAAATAAATAATAATAATAATAATAATAATAATAATAATAATAAATTTCTATAAATAATGGAGTTTCATAGTGAAATTCAACAACTCTCCTTCCTTCGTTTCTAGGCTTCTAGCTCATAAAAAGTCATTTTTAAAAAAATATTAGTGGTAAAAAAAAAAATTAGAGAAATTCAAAGGAGCCTGCGGAAAAGTTCAGTGAGGTAACGGTACTGCCCATTTTCTTTATGTTTAATTGAATAAATTATGTCCGGCCATTAATATTGATTATGATAGTACATTAGATTTTATGTTGCTCGTATTTTATTAGAATTTCTAAGTAACAAATAATCAGACATTTGGGTTTTAAATTTGAATTATATGATATAGTGGATATGATGGACAACACTAATTAATGTTGCTCGTCGCTAATAGATATACTAATTGTAATCACCCTTGTCGAAGCCACTTGTAAAAAGTCATCGCTAATGTCTTCCCGCAACATCTTGCGCGCGAAAAAGTCCCGCCAGAATATTAGCAATGAAGCCCAAAAAAAAAAANCACAAAAGAAAATTTTTCTGTAATCGCTAATGTCGTCGTCGCAAAAGTGGTGGTTTTCAAGAGGGAGCAGCAATCGAAGTAATGGTTTAGAGAGAGGGCATTTGTCCCTCCCTACACATGATGCTCTTCCTCTCATGATTATCTAAAAAAAAATTTCATTATTTATCGCAGTTGCTAATATTTTATGTGATACACCTTTTCTCATACATGGCAAAATACGTACCGATCGACCTTCTTCTATATTAATTGATGCTTGCCCCAGTGTCAGATCTTGTTTGATATTATCTTAGGGTGGGGATGGGAGGAGATTTAGCGACCAACTCATTGCTTTCAACGATAGGAAATCTTGAAATGTATATAATTTCCAGCCTCGAAGCTTTTTCTCTTCGTGATAATATTGGAGTTAAAGAAACAGACAAGTTAGGTACGGTACAGCCTGACGCTTCCGATGGGCCTAACTAAGATGCTAAAATTCTCAGAAATTAATTTCTTCTTAGGCAAGCTAAAAGTACTGTTAAAGTTCTTTGTATGGGGATCCTTACTTTTGTGTTTAACTAATCGCTGCT
>FXXK01001351.1:26249-60720 GCA_900184695.1 Betula pendula
CAGTTTTTTTTTTTTTTTTTTTTTTGTAACAGTGTACGTAATAGATTAAAACCTATGAGGTTTTTCTTCCGTCATAATATACAAATAAAATACACAAGCTTTTTGTTAAAGGTGTGAAGCTAGCTTACTGGCCGGTAAGCAATATCTCTAATAATTATAGTGAAAGGTTAAAGGTTAAAGGCTATCTATTAATAGAACAAGAAGCTGTTAATTAATTAAGTATTTTTTTAAAGTAGCACATATAAAAGCTGAAGATTAGCCAAGCTGTTTCGTATCTTTGGTCCTTATACTTTATGGTCATCATATCTGCTTATGATTGTGTTCGGTATTCTTACGTATAGAATACTCAGATAATAAAGCAAATTAAGCTAATCCCCTGTTATAAACTGATGTGGTATTAAATGATTGGGTAAAAATAAAATTTAAATTTTGAACTACCCAATCATTTAATGCCACCTCATTTTATAAGAGACTTTTGTACAAAAATCTTTTATACACGTACTTATTATTTCTCATCCTGGTTAGGGTTGTGTATGTCAAAAAGCTTGCTCTTTTTCTTTTTTCTTTTTTACATGTGGGGCAAGGTCCTGGATTATAAGGATTTAACGTAGAGTACTGAATAATTATGTCATGAGTGTTAGATTTATTTAAATAAATAAATAAATAAAATTATTTATTTTTTATATTTCAAATAATTACAAAATATATTTTTAAGGTGTTAATTAAATTGGATTTGGTTGTTATGATTTTGCACCATTATGCTATTTAAAAGGTCCATTAAATTGGATTTGGTGGTTACGATTTTGGACCATTATGCTATATATTTAAAGTGTTCATTATATTTGATTTGGTGGTTACGATTTTAGACTATTGGATCAAATGATTTTGAACAAATGGATGTATCCAAAATCACTAAAAATATAACCTTTTGGTCAAATGCAAGACACACTACCAAATAGCTTTTTTCTTGTCTCCTACAAATTTTTTTTGTGCAATTCTTATTCTACGAGTATTTTAGTTCACTCTAGGAAGTGCTAATTCTATAGTGACTAAAGGCTTTCATTGTATCCTAGGAATGTTTTGTCAAAAACCTTTTAGCACTTTAAAAATGGGACAAAATAATTTGAAAAAAATTCACTTATTACCTCTGATCTTTCATCACTTTTGCAATTATACTCTTAAACTTTAAAAAATGTCAATTTAGGGTTAGAATCTTTCAGAAGTTTGTAATGTTAATTCACCCATTCAAATTCAGCATTAAATCAAACTGTTGATGAGTAAAATTCTCAAAATAGCTCTAAGATATTTATAAAATTACAAAAATACCTTAATTTAGTAATTAAAAATTAAAAACAATATCAAAAAAAGACAGGGGTATTTTGGAAATTTCAATTCCTCTATTAGGATTTAACGCTAAATTTGGACAGAAGAATTGACATTGCAAACTTCTGAAATATGGTAATTCTAAATTGACACTTTTTAAAGTTTAGAGTATCATTGCAAAAATGATGAAAAATTAAAGATGATAAATGAACTTTTTCCAAATAATTTCTAAAGATATCGTCATTCTGATTGAGCCTTGAAATCTATAATTCGTATTTTTTGCCCTCCTAATTTATCCCTTTTAGTCTATAAAATTTTTACCAACAGTTTAAAACTTATTTTATATTATGGAGGCATTGTCATCAATTAAAGAGATAAACCAAGACTTCGTTCATCTTGGTCTCTTTAACGGACAAAACATCATTTTTTGGCAACAAAAGATGTTGTTCTTCCTTACCACACTAAAGCTTGCTTAAATACATTCTTGATGATGATTTGGAGGAAATTTTAGAGCCCACTCTAGAAGACAATGACAAGTTGAAGGAGAAGCAAAAGGAGGTTGTTTTCTTTTGCATGGGATATATCCTCAGCACCCTATCAAATTCCATCTACAATATGTACCGGATCTCTCCATCAGCAAAATAACTTGGTAAAAGCTTAGGGACAAAGTGCAAAATCGAAGAGGCAGCGACAACACCACCCTCATGCATAGAAGTAGTGTCGCTAGTGCACAGTAGCTAGCATTGCCCTTGCGCATCCATTAGGGCAACAATGCCACCCATGTGTGGCAGCTACAAGGCCCGCGCAACAAGTTGGGCCCAGCAACATGGTGACGCTACAAGGCCGCGCCCAGCAATGCGGCACCTCTGCAACAAGCCATGCACTGAGTGGCTTCCTGCAACAGTTGTCACTCGTGGTGGTGTGCAAGGAGCGACGGCCATGTGGTTGCCACATTTAGATGTGCAATGGCCTCCTTCAAGGTTGTTGTGGTTGCTTATGATGGCAGTGATATATATATAGGTGAAGAGGTGACGATGGCCGGGTGAAAATAAAAGAACATTCGGGCCATTTGTGTGGACCTCAAGTAGGGTTTTCAACCCAACCCAAATCTTTTTAAAAGATTTGGTCATTTTTTAAATTAAAAAAGAAAAAAATAGTGGGCCGAATTTTTTGTCTAGCCCAAGCCGAGCGGACCCACCAGGTGTCCGTGGGTTGATCCAAACAGTTTAACCCAGACCAAACCCTATACACCCGGTCAAAAAGGTGCAAGAAGGATGATTCAAACCTTGGTTTGGTTTTGTGAGTGCCTTTTATACCTTCACAAGCTTCTCCTTTTATAGGCACATGTAGGCTCATGGAAGATGCTATAAATTAACCTAGCCTCCACACCTTATGATACACGGCTATTAGGGATAAAAGTATGAAACCCTAGCCACTTGTCACACGCCTATCCCAAGGTTTTAGAAGCTTATGTCATCAGGTCAATTTACATCCGCGTGAAAAAATGATCTAAAAGAAAAATAAAAAAACTAGCTTCAATAATTTTATGATACATGTCATCTCATGGCTTGTCGTAAAATGCTAGTATTTATAATTGATTTCACCAAACAATTATAATTGCATTAATTTATGATTATTCATAAAATACTATTCAATTGATTCCACTAAACCTGAAAAGAACGTTCAAGTTGTTTAATTTTTATTAGTTCCTAAGACTGTTAAACTGTAGTCGAAGCTCGATCTTGACTTTTGACCATTGCCAACATGATGAGTCTAGGAATAATGTGGTAAAATTGCATTGAAGATGAAAAGAAAATGTAAATTATTTGATCAAAGGACAATTATTCAAGCCTATGAGGTTTTTTAAAACCGGCCGTCATATATAATATTTAAATAAAATATATGACATTTTTGTCAAAAGGTGTGAAGGAAGCTACTAGCTAGCTTACTGTCTTGGCCGGTAAGCATTTAATATCTCTAATAAGTGAAAGGGTTAAAGGTTAAAGGCTGTCCAGTCCATTAGTAGAACAAGAAGTTGCTAAGTACGTATTTTTTATATAAAAGCTCAAGATTAGCCAAGCTGTTTCGTATCTTTTCTCCCTATAGTTTATTGTCTTATCATATCTGCTTGTGATTGTGTTCAGTATTCTTACGTATAGAATACTCAGATAATGAAGCTGATTAATTAAGCTAATCCTGTTAATTGGGGACGGTGTAGGTCAAAAAGCTTGCCTTTTGTTTTTTTCCTGCGTTTCCAAATGAAAGACATGTGGGGGCAAAGGTCCTGGATTAAGGATTTAACGTATAGTGAACGATCATGTCCGTACATGGAACTGAGGTTCATCGATCACTATCAGGTCTAGTATACAGTGAAATTAACCTTCCTTGAAGATGACAAATTGATACTCCGTAGATTCCGCAAAAAGCAATGGGCAGTGATTTGTTTCCTGCACTGCTTTATGGGGGTGCAAATGATCCCCAGCTAGCTCATGATTCGGATGTTTTTAGCACATTTTGATTGTGCAAACGTTAGCTGCAGGATGTTTTAACCGAAATCTCGGCACTACAGGTGTTTCACACTCCTAGCCCTGGTGAGGTGGGAATCCCATGTCAGTACTGACCAATTGGTCAATTTGATGAAAATTTTCCCTTTCGGTTTACAACGTACGCCATTGCAGAAATATTGTGCAAATAATTGACCTTTCGCATCCTTGATGATGGGTACTGAGTCAACATAGTACAAGACTTCGAAACAAAAGTGTAACATGCACCCCGATTCTATATTGAAAAAATTGAGAATCTATGTGTATAGAGTGTACGTGTGATGTATCAAAAGATTCATTGAATACTAAGTCCAACATTACTTAATTATTAGGTGAAGTTGAGTTTTGTCGGTAATTCTAGTGAAATTTTAAATTGATTGATCATTTTGAAGGTTATAATGCATATGTGGCTATAATGCTTTTCTTGGATTGGATGTGGCCTTGATGAGGATGTCAGGAATTTAATGGAGAGAGCTTGTAATATCTCGGTCCCATATTGAGAAGATATGTAGTTCACATAGAGTTGATAGTTTATAAAAACATTCATAAGTGTTAAATCTTACATTGTTTAGTAGTTAGGTGAAATTGAGCTCTATATGCTATTTTTTTCATAAAACGCAGATGTGGCTAACGTTTTTCATAATTAGTTTCATAAAGTCCTTCCATGATTTATTTTTCCTAGTAGTAATTTTTGAAGCTCATTGCTTGATGTACTCATGAATGCCATTATGATATTCAGAAGCGAAAAAAAAAATATAATAAAATAAAATTTGCAAAGTAGAGATCACACATGCAGGAAAAAAAATGATCAGTACTGTCTCATCGTTCTCATCATTTGCATAAATAGGGCTTTTGATTAATCATTTCCGTTTACATTGTTTTCCACCTTTCCTTTCTGCTACTGTATTTTTCCCTTACATGCAGTCCGAAACATTTGTGTAAAATGTGGTAAATTAAGCCAAGGACAGACATTTTCTCATTGTTAAATTAACCTTAAAAATAGAGAGTACATATTTCAAAAACCTCTTAAACATATATACCAAAACAAAATCATGTTTGCTCTTTCAACAGAACGAACAGTTTTCTCCCTATTCCAGATAGATTACATTTTTTTCTAAGAAAGAGCTAAATTAAAAAGAATTAATAAGTGCTCATAAGTTTCCTCCTTGTAGTATTCCAATAAATACACCTAGTTTGTTGAGTGAGGCCATACACAATTAGCTTATCCAAGTTTTCTCATAGAGCTTAGAAGAGAGGTTTCATAAGGCACCAGATTGATATCATACAAATTCAACAGCATATTGCTAGTACAGATCACTCAAAAGTACGTACTGAGTTGCTTCGAGACTAATTCAACTTCTGATTTTTAAATATGACAAAATAAAATTATATCCTTATGGTGAAATTGCAGTTCTATTAACATTTTTTGGGTTTCAAATTTTTCTAATCAAGCTTCCTGTATATCCAATACAATCAAGTACTATTTTTATCGACTTCCAATTGAAGTACTAATTAAAAAAATTGAGTTACATAAAAAATAATTTGATACCTTGAGTGCAATGATTAGATAGAGATATTGGTGAGTGTATGGGATCATATTTGTATCTTGTGTAACTAATTTTTAATTAATGGTTTTAACAAGAAGATTCAAGTAGTATTTAATTCAAAATAATTGGATACCAAATATCTGTGTCTATATAAGAGTGATGATTCAGAACATCCTGGGATGATGCTACAGTGCATCATCCCAGGACACATGAACAGTGATTTCACTGTTCATGTGGCCCCACATGAACAGTGAAATCACTGTTCATGTGTCCTGGGATGATGCACTGTAGCATCATCCCAGGATGTTGTTTAGATTACCCCTTATATATATATAGAACTGTTGTATATATATTAAAACACAGAGTACAAGTGCATTTTGTCCTTCAAATACAAAGTACTTAATTTTTCCATAAATTGACAACAGTTATAGCACAAACAACCAAACATATGAGAAATGCTATTTTTTTATCTACCATCTATCTTCCGTTCATCTCCATCTTCTTCTTTTTTTTCAAACTTATTATTTGATCTGTAAGTCCCTACAGATCCAATGGTAAATTTAAAAAAGAAATTGATTAGAAATGTAGAAGTAACATGTCTCCAAACTGCTGAGAAAATATATACTTAATTAGAAAAAGTAGCCCACTCTAAAATCATCAACCTATGAAGATGGTTGGAAAAACCTTCTGTCTACCTACAATACATGGAAAATATATAATTGAGCATTAATTAGTTCATGAGTAGAAAAGCATTTATTTCATTCCCGGACAAGACAAATACATTTTCTCAGAAAAAGACAAGAAAGGCAATGCAATTGCCATAAGCCAACAATTGCCTAAGGCCTAGCTAGTTTCTCCTTCAAATCGCCACTATTTATAATTAGCATACAAGGATTCTTTCAATTTTACTCGAAATGGACAAGAATCATTTTAGTTAAGATTTAATATTGCTGCATCTAACGGTACAAACAATACCACATCATTTAAATTTTTTAATAGTATGATAACATGTTTATCTCGTGGCATCATCTATATATATCGTTAGATACAACAACAATAAATTATAACTGATTCAATTTCCTATTTAATTAGCAAAGACTTACGCTAGCATCTTTATGAACTTCATTAACAAATGGTTCTAACAATAACGAAGTAAATAGTGGAGTAGGAGCTCAACCACCAGATGTTGAGTGCATGAAAACTTTAATATTAAATGGTGATTTCCATGTCGATCACTAAGATTTGGCATATGATCCTAAGCAACTATAAGTTATAATGGGAAAGATGCATGTGGTGATCAGCCTCAAATTAAATAAAATTCTTTCTTTTTTCTTTTTCTTTTTGGTGAATAATTAAAAGAAATAACATTAACTAAATTTAATATATATACTTAAGGGCAACCAGAAGGTCCCCCAACTACAAACATGTCCGCATGCACAACTAACCAAACAACAAGATAAACATCAAAGCTAGGTCATCTGCATCTGATCCTCGCATTTATTATTTTCCAAATAAAATACACTGCAACAACAAACATCAACTTAACAATAAGGCTCAAAAGGGACCTCTATTTAGTATTTGATTATACTAATTAATCATATAGTATAGTAGTACTCAATGCTCTTGCGATCAAGAATTCACTTTTTTAATATCAGGTGGCATATATATTCTCAACAGTTCACGAATACCTGTTTGATTTACATATAAGCCGCAACATTTTTCTAATGAGGAAACAGATTTACCATATCCTCAGATCTAACAAAATTTTATTGTAACAAAATTAAGACTTCCAATGCCTTGCTATATATAAATTAACTCAAGATAAAGACAAACTTATGACATGCAATATTCTTCTAACTCCAATACGTCATTCTTTGTATTGGCCATATATACGAAGAATCCCTCAGCTAGCCTGAGGCATCTTAGCATTATGCTTATCCGCACTACAAGTTCATCAACTAATTAAGGCCACCTTAACCAGGATATATTTAGACAGCTAAACTACAAAAACAAATCGGCGTGACAAAATTGCTAAAAGTCCAAAAGTCGTTGGTGATAATTACTCCTCGCAAAAAGTTCAACCTTGTTGCTCATCAACAACGACTCTAAGTTACTGTTAAAAATGTGATCGCTAAAGACCAAATTTCTTGTAGTGTAAATCTCAAACATGTCATGATATATATACCGGATCAAAGTAACCATAAAAGTCATGAGAGTAGGATAATTCACTTGTTTGATGTGTACAAGACCTATATAGGTTTTGATGTATATATATAAAGAGAAATAGTTGATTCATATACACTAGAAAATAGATTAACCGAAATGATTATGTTTCTTTCTCTCTTTCATTTTGATCAGAAACAATAAGATCTAGATGAGAATTAATTTTAAACCAATACCTCGCCATTGAACTGCCGTATGTCACATACATATAGACATACATAATCCTAGCTATTGTTATTTATACGCAATGGAGGGATAATCAACTTACTCATGAATTTTACTCATGCATGTGATAAGAGAAGTATTTTGCTGCAAAATACCTCAACAGATCATCAGGAATATATGCACTGATACTTGCTGAAGATGTTATAGAGAAGAAATCAACTATTTTCCCATTAATTCAATCAAAGTTTCAAATCCGAGAGTGGAATATCAGAAAACCTCAAACGTGAACAACAAATTGTTAGTTGGGAATTTTCATTTCCTTGACAATGGAATCGCTTCGGTAAGCTTTTGTTGCAGCCCAGGTAGATCAACACTTGCCATATCACTTACCTGCAGTGGTGAGATAATCAAAATTTAGAGATAAAAAACTTCAAAAACCCTAGTGATATTCGGAGGATTATTGAGTGATAGTACCTCAGATTGGACGGTGTATATCAACCGTTGATTCACTCTTGTACAAACACAGCTATAAACAACAAGCCCTTCATCAAGCAGTAATTGGAGAACACTCGATAAAGCCAATCCTTCATCTGTTAATCCACTATTAACCATAATCTCAACACCTCCCGAACATGGTTGGACCATAACACACGTTGTCGGACCGACAGCACCACTAGATGTTCCACTAATACTCTCATTTTCATGTGAAATCGAATTTCCCTTCTTTAAAAGCCCATCCCTCTTTGCACCCAATTCCTTGATATTATTCTGTAGCTGATTAATATAATTCACGGCCTCGTTCATGTGATCTGACATTGAACGCTTTCCCTGAAACACCATAAATTTAACTCTAAACCCATTACTGTACTTCTAAATCAAGCCATAACCAGAATTAATTTCTTCACAATTGATTAGGGAATTAATAATTAAAGAGAAAGTAAATTAATTTCTTCACCTTGATGAACTCAAGAGGGAGAAGAGATCTGAGAGAGCCATGAAGCTTAGCCATATCTTTCCTTCTTTTCCGCTCCATCTCCCGATGCACCATCTCTTTCGCCATCGTCGGATGATTTTGGCTGCGCCGGCCGGCCTCTTCCTCTTCCCTTGAAGTTAAGTGTAGTGTTATCCATTGAAACATGAGGGCAAGATCAGATCTTGTGGGATATCTGCAACACCCCAGCTAATCACTTGGGTGCAAAGAAAACATTATTATTGTTGAAAAATATATATATATATATATATATATTCATGTTTCTCAATGAATTAGCTTTACTCTCAAGGTGGCGATAGAGGCAAAAGAAGGAGATACGTTAGTTAGGGTGTGACCTTGTGAGATCTTCAATGGGCCTCATATTCCAAGATTCTTCGTAATCTATTCACATAGAGGTATGAACTGGCCTTATTAATTGCCTGCCTCTATCTCTCGCTGTATATATATATATATATATATATATCAAAGTATAATATTGTTATATATATACAAAATGTGTCGCTTGTGGGCACTGTGACTTTGAACAAAGGAAACTGGACTCCCACCTACTTTTTTTTTTTTTTTGGCTCTCTTTCCCTTCCTATCCTTTTCGGTCAATGACATGGTTAAATCAGGGAATTAGTAATTAAACATGTGGTTTTTAATTAATGCGTTTTATTACTATATATTGATAAGACTTAAAAAAAACCTCACTCCGCTAGCTACTTATTAACATCTGCACGTGCGGAAACTGTTCCTATGGTGGCTGCCTTTTTGCGGGTCTTTTCTTAAGAATTTCATCACATGATCCTATGTTCATATGGTCGCCTAACTATGCTGGTCAGAGAGTTTTGTTACAATCATTAGTCCTTTGTTAGCGTATAATTATGGTGATTAGGCAGGTTTCACACAGAATTCATCCCTAGTAATAGTTAAGGATGGGACATGATTCCGTGCAATATATATTATATATGTGGGTTTTTGCATTGGGTGCAATAGATTTTTATTCATGGTTGAGATCGTGCAAAAACTAAAAAATAGAAATAAAGAAACAAAACAACTTGTGTCGTTAAGGTGGGTCTCAAATTCAATCCATGGCCAAATTCAAAGAGATTCGGCCATCCTAAAATTATCTTTTAATGATTCGGCCATTCAAACTATATTTTTGTTTTTGCATTGATTGTGCGATTTTAATCTTTTGTTTTAAATGAATAGTCAACAAAAAATTTATTGCACCCGATACAATACCCTAGTTAGATTTTGCATGGGATATGAATAATAGTAAAACCAAAATTTGGCTATTGTAAGGGCTAAATTTAAAATATGATAAACGAATTTAAAATAAAAAATGAATGTTCTTTAGGTTCAACCCTTAATATTTCAATACTACTTGAGTTTTAAAATGATGTTCTTCGACTTTAACTCTTAGAGATTTATGATAACATTTTTTAAGATTTGAAGTTTTGTCTTTAAAACCCAACAGTGTATTACTTTTTGGAATGTCAACTTCTTTTATTTTGAATCGATAATATTTAATTTCGACATTATTCATAAACCTAAATTTTTAGAGTTAAATTACAATTTCAATAAAAGACAACTAAGTTGATAAACAACAAATAAACAATCATATAATAGAAACTAACACACACATATATTAATATATAAGATAGTCTAAATAGAAATAATCATGTAATAAACTATATATGGCTCAAGTGTTTATTTTTTTTGTTTTTGATTATGAATACTTTTCAAAAAAATTTCTTTATATATATATATCTCTCAAAATTTTCTACAAACTAATTTTATATGAAATATAATATTTTTTAAGTAGCAAATAGTACTTTATGCAACACAAATAATATATTATTTTTGTCTTATCTACTCACAAGAGAAAACAAGATAGATGGTTCACCAATATATAGTTCAGTAAAAAGCTGTAGAGCAATTTATAAAAAAAAATTTAAAAAAAAAAGGGAATGATTCTCAAAAGTCCAACGAGCTTATGTTATTATTATTTTTTTTTAAAAAAAAAATGACATGTAGGTGCTATTTTCAAAATTTTCCTTATAAATAAATATTTTTAAAAGGCTTGTAGGGACCACGGCCCTCCACTAGCCCTAATGTGACTCTCCCACTGGATCTGAATGGATGAAGGAGGATAATTAATACTTAACCCAATACTTAACCAGACAAGCGTTTAGCCTCTAGCTAGAGAGTGTTTTTTTTTTTTTTATTTATTAGGGAGTGAGAATTAGTTACGAAGACAAAAAATGAACAGAACGAGAGAGGGCGGCCAAGCAGAGAGCACTTGCCACAACAAACAAAACTGCAAGAAGATACATGCGGCATGCCTAAAGCTGTAGCCAATTAAGGAGTAGCGTAACAAACAATAAAGACTAAAGCAACAGGAGCTTAATTGGTTTCTATTAACAACATTTTTTGAGAAAGCCCACTCGACTTTACCAGTACTCATCATTAATTAGTNCGCTAGAGAGAGCTGAAAACTATGACTCCGGCCGATTCCGCTGATTGCTTTGCCGGTATATAGAGGGCGAGGTCGAAATAAAGTTATGAAATCTTAATCCATTGATCAAGGGATGAATGATACCATTGTCTAGGGCTGTAAATTAACAAAGCTATTCGCGAGCTCGCTCGGGCTCGACTCGGTTAAGCTCGACTCGAACTCGACTCGATTATTAAACGGGCCGTTCGCAAACATAAAATTAAGCTCGATTATTAAACGATACAAACTCGTATAAAACTCGACTCGGCTCGGTTAACGTTCGTGAACATGCTCGTATAAAGCTCGGCTCGATTATTAGTTCGACTCGTATATATATATATAGCTTGTATATTATATTACTTATTAAGTAACATAGTCAATATATATTATGTTCATGCTAATTTGCTAAATTACTAATAAAGTGTTATTATATACATGTGTTTGTATTATAAATTTAAAAAGTATACAAGTATCATACGAATATACTTAGACGGTGTGATAATATGATACAAGTATCATACAACTATTAAACTATATAAGTAATTAAGTATTTAAGATAAGTATGATCTATAATATTAATTATCATCATAAGTATAGATACTCACATCATATGTATATTCATAAGTAATAACTAATAAATATATAATTCCAAATTAAGATACAAATCAATGAAATCATACAAGTAAAAAGTATAACTTATAGCTATAGCCTATAGGCATATAATGTCATGGCTCATATCATTGATAATTTGATATCAATATATGAATTCATGTTAATACAATACTACAAATTTTAAAATTTACAATGAATCAATGATTAAAATTTAAGTATGTAGATACTAGCATATTAATATAATAATGTGAAATATCAACTAAAATTTATGTATCTTTTAAAATTTTAAATCATTATTTGATCACAAGTCAATAGACAATAATAGATCAAATAATGATTTTAAAAGACACATGTCACACATCAATTTTAATTGGCACTTATAATTAAATCACTAAATCACTTATAATTTTAAAGACATATAGCCATAGGATTGACATGTCACATGTATGAATCTATATAATTAGTTAATTATTTAATTACTGAATTTACTCTAATTATTATTATTATAATTTTTAAAAATTATAAATTTATAATTTCTTATTGATTTTAGTTATTATTTTAATATTTATTAATGACCGTTAATTGGTTTTGATTGAATTCCAGCCGTTGGATGGAGAATGAGGATTTATTATGGTGTCTCGCATGCACGCACGTTCTTTTGATGCAATGACTAGGATTTAATCATCAAATAGGAAAATTTAATAAACGCTCAAAGATTGCTGAATCGAGTAACGTTGAAGAAGAGATCACCAACAGACGCCCGTAGGGAGATTTTTTTTCCCTCTGAAACTCAAGCTGCCATGGAAATGACAGCCTGACACGCACGTTACCGAGGAAATCTAATTTCCCGCTCGTCAGTGTAAAACGTGGACCGTTGGATGATTTTTGGAACGATCGTAGCCGTTGGTTTGAATAATTGGGTTACAGTTGTAACGCACACCCACACGGAAGTTTATCTGGTGTGTTTTTTTACTGTGAGATCACTTTCCTTCAAATAATCTAACGACTAAAATTAAATCAAGAAATAAGAGATTATATCTAACGGTCAGAATCCAATAAATAATTAATTTCAGATGCATACGGACATAGGGGAAGTTTTTTCGTGCGAGTTGACCGCCTGACACGCATGTTACCGAGGGAAGAAAATTCAGATGACTGTGGACCGTCCAATTACTTTTCAAAACAATCCTAGCCGTTGGTTCATTTAGTGGGAGACAGCTGTATCGCATACGGTGGAGAGAAAATTATATGGTGTGTTTTTTTACTGTGAGATCACCTTCCTTCAAATAAACTAACGACTAAAATTAAATCCAGAAATAAGAGATTATATCTAACGGTCAGGATCCAACAAAGAATTAATTTTAGATGCATATGAACGTAGGGGAATTTTTTCTTGCGAGCTCACCGCCTGAGACGCATGTTACCGAGGGAGGAAAATTCAGCGTAATGTGGACCGTCCGATTGTTTTTCAAAACAATCCTAGCCGTTGGTTTAATTTAGTGGGAGACAGCTGTATCGCATACAGTGGAGAGAAAATTATATGTTGTGTTTTTTGTGCGTGAGATCACTTTCAGTGAAATAATCTAACGACTTAGAATGGTTCAATAATTAAAAGATTATATTAGACGGTTAGGATCACAATTTGTATTAATCTCAGTGTAAAACGTGCGTTTGTGATTTTTTCCCAAAAACCCTCGTTAGTAACTTTAGTTTGCTAACTTTGGTTTCAAACTTTTCAACCAAAAGTCTGAAAACTGAAGGCCATTTTTGCCTTCATCTTCCATCCACTCCCAACCTCCACGGACCAGGGCTTCACACTCCGCAAACCCTATCTGTGTTCACACTTCTCACTTCTCAGTTCTAACTCAGTCAGTCGCATTAATGATCGACTGAGAAAGTGGTTCATGTTTTCGATGGTTACATTTAATGCTCAAAATCCCCCCTTCAACTACCCGTTTCCTCTAGTTGGAAATCCAGCCATTGATCTTTCATTCAACCGCTTGATCGCATGGCTACTAGCCTTTTACATGATCTGGTTTGAGTTTGAAAACCCTTGTCGTCGAATTCGAACCAGAACATACCGTGATTGCTATCTTATCTCGCCGTCATATCCCATACTTTGTGACTTTCTTATGCTCTCCTCACAGTGCACACACACACCGATGGCAGAAGCTAAGATTACTTTTGATCTGATTGATATACATGATATGCTACTCGTGTACTTTGTTTTCAGTCTCTTGATTTCATTGTTATTTAACTTATTTGACTTATTTCTTTGTGGAATCCCCTATATTATATCTGTACATGCTCATGATTTTTTAACACAAAAAATCGAAAGCAAGATCATTCTAAACAGAGAACCCGCATCAGCACCAACACCCCCTCTCAGTCTCTTGATTGTTGAAGAAAACTACAGTAGTTATGTTTCATATACCCTTGGATGTTCTTATTATTTTTTTTTCAATCAATTACTATTTATTTTTTACACTATATCTTAGATGAGTTAGATCCAATGCTAACATTTGATCTGGTTTTTAACCTTTCAGTTTCAGGGGACGGCTATTCAAGCTTTGCTTCTTTGCTTTTGTATTTCGATCCTGCAAGCTACAAACTTGCATACAGCAAACTGACTCTGAGGTTATTCTAATTTCTAACTTGTTAGATAATTTTCTGATATATTTTTATGTCTGAACACTGAACTGTTATTCTATAATGCTATGTAACATGATCATTGTTTACATGCCATGTCTATTTTTTGTGTTAAACTAGGGCTGTAAACTTCGATTGGAAATAGATATGGGCCAATTGATATCTGATGGATCATTGCTTACCTTAGTTACCAAGTTACCTGCTATGTGTTGTTTTTAGCTTAAATTATAACATATTCTGATTAATGATTAATAAATGTTATGCTCGGTATAGTTGTGACATGGAAACACATTCTCCAATTGTATAATTTAATTGGAACATATGTTGCTATACATTTGTCTAGGGATGTAAACTTAAATTGGAAACAGATTCAGGCCATTAGAAGTGAGATCTCTAATTAATGATTAATGAATGTTATTTCTAGATGTGATTTTTAAACTAGATTGGAAACAGATTAAGGAATTAGATTAATGAATAATGATTAATGATTAATGAATGTTCTTTCTAGATATAATTTTTATAATTAAATAATTAAATTGGAAACAGATTCAGGCCATTAGAAGTTAAAACTCTAATTAATGATTTATGAATGTTAAAAATGTTAAAACTATATGGGATTTTTAAACTTAGATTGGAAACAGATTAAGGAATTAGATTAATGATTAATGATTAATGATTAATGATTAATGATTAATGAATGTTCTTTCTAGATAGAATTTTTATAATTAAATAATTAAATTGAAAACAGATTCAGGTCATTAGAAGTTAAAACTCTATTTAATGATTAATGAATGTTAAAAATGTTAAAACTAGATGGGATTTTTAAACTTAGATTGGAAACAGATTAAGGAATTAGATTAATGATTAATGATTAATGATTAATCTTTCTAGATGGAATTTTTATAATTAAATAATTAAATTGGAAACAGATTCAGGCCATTAGAACTCTGAAATTGTAACATCCTTTGCTTTGATTAACACTAGATGAATGTTCAAATTCAATCTTGTTGTGACATGAAAACTAATTCTGCAATTGTAAACTTAAGTTGGAACATTAGACCTTCTAATAGACTAATTACTAATACTATAAAAGTTGGTTTCCTTTTGCTAATAATACCTACTATACTATCTGAAAGGATATGGAGGGGGATTTGAACCAACTTGATCCGGTGGAGGAGTATGAGAATGAGGATTCTCTAGAGATTAGTGATGGTGCTACAGCAGCTGTCTTAGAAAGTATTGGGGTTCAAGATACTGCCTCTGATGCTGCTGTGGGTGAAGAAGATCCCCATAAGCATGCTTATCAAAGAAAGCCGAGGAAAAGGACTTCTGCTGTTTTGAAAGATTTTTCTGAGGTGGAAATTAGTGGTGTGAAAAAGCACCAATGCAATTGGTGTAAGAGGTTGTTTGCTATATCGAAATCTAGTTGTACAACTACTCTAGGTAGGCACTTGAACACTTGTTTCACATATATTGGTGCAAAGAAGAAGCAAAATGTTTTGACAATTGATGGTGATGGTAAAGAGTCCGATGGTGTGGGAATTGTGTCAAATTTTAGTTATAATCATAGGAAGGTTAGAGAACTTTGTTCTCATATGATCCTTTATCATGAATATCCTTTCATGCATGTGGAACATGTGCTGTTTAATAAATTTATGAAGACTTGCACACCATATTGGGAGAAAATTTCTAAGGATGCCGCTAGGAAAGATTGCTTTGCCACTTAGAGATTGAGAAGCGGAAGTTGAAAAATTTATTGAAAGGTATTCATAGAGTAAACATCACAACTGACATGTGGACTTCATGTCAAAAAATCTCTTATATGGTTGTCACATGCCATTGGATAGATTCTAATTGGCGTTTAAATAGACGTGTGCTTAATTTCTGCAATGTACCCCCCCACACTCTGGTTTTATTATAGCAGATGCACTTATGTTTTGGAGAGTGGGGGATTGAGAATAAAATTGTTCATTAACTGTTGATAATGCGAGCCAAATGATACTGTCGTAAAGGTCTTGAGAGATATCTTTAACCGCAGAAAAGCTTTGCCTATTGGTGGAAAAATATTTCATGTGCGTTGCTGTGCCCACATAACAAATTTGTTAGTCCAAGATGGCCTAGATGAGATTAAAGTAATTACTGACCGTGTTAGGGATGGAATTAAGTACATAGTGGCTTCAGAGGGAAGGTTGATTAAATTTGCTGAATTGGCAAAGCAGTGTCAATTGACTGCAAGAAAGTTATTTTTAGATGTAACCACTAGGTGGAATAGTACATATTTGATGTTGGCCACAGCGCTGGAGTTTAAGGAGGTCTTTCCTTTGTATTCATACATGGATTCTGGATTTCAATGGTTGCCCAGCGATGAGCATTGGGATAAAATTGAAATTGTTTGTCAATTGTTGAGGGTCTTCAATCAAGTAACCAATATAGTATCAGGCAGCGACTACCCTACCGCTAATCTGTTCCTATCTGAAGTGTGGAGGATGAAAGACATATTGGCTAAAAAGTGTGGAGATCAAAATGAATACATACAATCAATGGCACGTAGAATGAATTACAAGTTTGAAAAATATTGGGGAGAGACTAACTTGTTAATGTCAATTGCTGCTGTTTTGGACCCAAGGAATAAGATGACTTTGATAAGATTTTGTTTCCCTATAATGTATTCTGAGTCAGATGCTAAGCTGAATATTGATCATGTCCTTTCAAGCTTGAATGAATTATATAGGGAGTATGTCGAAGTATATAATTCAAGTGTTATTGAGCAGAATTTACAGAGTAGTGTTCAGGAATGTTCTTCAAATAGTTCAGTCACTGCTATTGGGAGGAGTGTTCAAAGTGGTAAGGAAATGTATGAGTCATTTGTTAGGAGTGTTGATACATTGCAGCAGCCGGTTAAATCTGATTTGCAAATATATTTGGAGGAGAATGTACTCATTGTTGACAAGGGTGTGGAATTTGATGCTTTGGAATGATGGAAAGCTAACACTCTCAAGTATCGCATTTTGTCCATGCTGGCCAAAGATATATTGTCTATTCCAATTACAACCGTGAGTTCTGAGTCTACATTTAGCGCTGGTGGTAGGGTAATTGATCCACATAGAGCTTCATTATCCATAGACACGGTTCAGATGTTATTATGTGGGTTTGATTGGGTCAGAGCACTATATGGGCTTAAAAGGAAGACTACTGTAAGTTTTACTTTTGATTAATAAATTGTCAATTTTCTGTAATTTTACAAAGTACTAAATATTTTTAACATTCTATTTTTTAACATAGGAGGTATCTGATGTGGAGATTGCCTTACCAAAGTTACCGTAGTGGTTTATGAAGACATAAAGACCCGAGGTAATGTATATGACTTTCTATTTATTGATTGTGGCATTATTCACTTCACTTAATAATTGGATGGACTAAAAATTAACTTGTAATATTTTAGTGTGTATTTAAGAGTTGTTTTTGAGAATTTGGTGTTGCTGAATCCTGATTTTTGAGGTGTTTGATGTTGCTGAATCCTGGTTTTGGAGGTCTTTGATGTTGCTGCCTTAACCTTATAAATATTATTTGTGGGCAAAGATAATTTGTAACTTCTAATTATGCATATTACAGTCTGTTCATCTGTGTTATAACTTGTAAATTTGTAATACTGCATATTTTTTTGGGGGAGGGATTTTGTTGGACAAGAATATGTTGCTGAACACATGAAGCCTGGAGGTAATAATTTATGACTTACTTTCTATTTAATGATTATGGCAAATTAAATTTTGCATTGTTATGAAACCTCCCTTGACATTTTAATTAAGTGAAAGTTCTTCACTTGACTAAATATTGCAAGGGAGTACAAATTAACTTAGTATATTTTAGTGTGTATTCAGGAGTTGTTTCTGAATTTCATTGGAGTTTGCTGAATGCTGATTTTGAAGGTCTTAGATGTTTGCTTCCTTGCTGGTTTAACCACATAAATATTATGTGACAAGGCAAAGATGAACAAGACTCTTGGTGAGCTGATTTATCTTAAGTTAAGGTATTTTAAATTGCTTACAAAGTCTTGTTTTTATTTATTTTTGATAGTACAACACAATGTTCTTTAAACTTAGTTTTGCAAAGTGCAAACTGTGTTCTTTTCAAGATGTTTTTAGCCTTCTTTGATCAGTCTTGATCTTGATAAAGTTACTGACTCTGAATATTTGTTTTAGAAACCTGAAGAAATAAAAGGAGTACAAGGAAAAAAAAGATGAACAGTCCCCCTTGGAGGAACAGACCAATTGCAGGAATCTTTTGAGACTTTTTGATGATATGAAGAAGGGTCTTATTGAAGAAGGGAAAGGCAATCATTGAGGGATGAAGCAAGAATGCAGAGTGATATTCATAATATGTACAGTTTGGATTTTGAATGAATTGTCTTTGATGCCTGTTTTATTTTTGATGTGCTCTCTTCCCATAAAACATTTGATTATTGGCTTGTTGGAAAGGCTTCAACTTCAACTGCAATTAATGCTTTTGTTTGAGGAATTGGGATCACTAGAAGGTTTGATATGTGTTATGGGCATACCTGTGAACATGAAAAATCTGTAAGATTTATGATGCTTTGTTAATAGTTATCTTAAATATGCATTTTCATGTGTTACAGTGATAATAGTATAATAAATTTGGACCACCTTGAGCATCACATAAGAGAAGAACTAAACAAAACAGTGTCTCAAAGTTTTGCATCTTGTTTTGCACTGTTCTAGAATATGTTTTTCACCCGGTGTAACACTGATCCTTGCTGTGTTTCAAAGTTGTTATTACAAACCTAGAATTTTTTGATTGGAGTGTTAGAAGAGGTTCTTATATATATATATATGCATTATGAGGGGAGAGACTCGAGAGAGGCTATAAGTCAAACATATAGCCTCTTTTCTTCTATTTTCTTTTCATGCAAAAACTACAATTGTGTTCCAATGTCTAAGTTAATTGGTCATACTGAATGTCTGATTTAATTGGAGGTTAGAAATGTATATGCTTACATACAAAAGAAGCAAATCAGAATACTGTTATTTAAATTTGTTAGGCATTCGAAGTTGATTACAATTTACAAACAGCCCAATTTTATTGTATTTGTCATTTTTTTTAATGTTATTGACTTTGTAATTGTGGTTTCTAGTTGCTGTGAGCCTGTGGACCTCTGGTGCACCATCTTGGATTCTTGGGGAATGCTGTGAGAACTGAGAAAAGTGGAGTTCAAGAATATGATGTGATTTATGTAAATATGAGTATAGGCTATTGTATTATTTGTAATAGTCATTTAGTTTGGTTGCTTGAGTTGTATAATTGTAATTTGTATTTGTTGTGTTGTACCAAATATCCTAGTTGTGAATGCTGTGAGAAGGAGAATTTGAAGTGGAGAACATTGAGTTCCGATAGGTTTAGGTTTGGCTTTAGGTTTGGCTTTCTGCCAGTGCCAAAGGCCCAGTCGGCCAGTCCCAGAATTTTTCTTTGTTGATCTGTTTGTTTCCTCGGCAGAAAAGGCTGTGGAACTCCTGCTTAATTGTTTAGTGAATTAGTTGTATGTTTATGATTGTTAGTTTTTTAGTTTTTACATATGCATTTGTGAACTTCAGAACTTGTGAAAGTCTACAGACTTAAGTTGTATTAGAAGTTGCGACAAACTTGCAATTTGTTATTTGGTTTTTGGACCCATTTATTTATTGCAATTTTTATTTGTATGTCATTCTCATTTGGTTTTAAATTAATGGATTGTTTAAAAAAATTACGAGCCGAGCCGAGCCGAGTGCTCGATAAGGCACTCGGGCTCGGATTCTCAGCAAGCTCGAGCCCGAGTTCGCACAAGACTTTTTGTCTTGCGAGCCGAGCCGAGTTCACATTTTCCCGCTCGTCACGAGCTCGAGCTGGGCTCGAGCTGTGAATTGTTGAAACAAGCCGAGCTTGGGACAGGGGGTACTGCCCGAGCTCGCTCGTTTACAGGCCTAATATGTCTATGATTGTAGTGCAAACAGGAAAATGTTGTCAATCAATGTGGTGATGAGGGACCAGGTTTGGGTGCTGTAACAGCACTAATCCTGTAGCATTTGAAAGATTGAAATTAACACTCATCTTGTAACATTTGAAATATTAGAATTTAATTTCAGCCTTTTAAATACTACAGGATGAGTGTTGTTATAGCACCTAAGCCAAATCAGGTGATGAGAATCCAGTACTAAAAAATAGGGCTATACCCGCACATAATTTGTTGGCGTTTGTTTATGCGCCGGAGTTAATGACTTTTGATGGCGCCCAAAAAGTGTGTCGTTTTTAAAGTGCTGGCAAACTGATGTGTTGAACCACGTAAACTCGCCTCTGACACAAATTTAATGCGCCATCAGAAAACTAGTGTGTTATTTGTGTTAATTATTTTCCTGATTTATTACTAGCACCTAATCCTTAAATTGGCAATCTACCGCCGGTTAGATTTCGCCAGTTATTTTCTACTTTATTGGCAAGGCCTAATCCCTGCACCAGCAATGTGCCGGCGCAGATTTTGTGCGCCTGATATTATCATGTTTTATTACTAGCGCGTTTTTTTGTGCCGGCTTAAAATTGGTGTTATTTCCTTACGCCGGGTTTTAATCGTCTAATTACCGGTACATATTTTTATGTGCCGAAAATGTAGAAAATTAACTAAATTTGCAATCAAAATTTTTATTATTATTAAAAAAAAAAAAAAAAAAAAACCGTAGGACTTCAAACCGTCTCTTGTAATAGCAATCCTAGTTCATTAGACAAAATAATAAAAATTGCGTTTAAAACTAACAAGGGATTGCGGTCGAAGAAGGGATTGCAAAATGTTCTTCAAGTACTCTAGTAGGCGAAATGGATCATAGACTATTGCAGGTTGACATTATTCAAACTAACAGGGAGTTTTTGGCATTGATCAGGTGTAAAAAGGATACTGCTGGTAGTGAAAACTTGTGAGCACATACCGGATGCAAAGCCGGAGTCAAACTTGCAATAGCGAGGAGAAAATTTGTGAAGATGGTAGAACTGCTCAGTAATATGACCTTCACGACCGCAAAGAGTGCAGTTCAATCCTTCCTTTTTTTGATTACCAAGTCAACTATCCTTCCGTCATTGTAGATTGCCTTTTGTAGCCAAGGCGTTGCCCTCAACAGTTGGTGGGGTTGTAATTTTGCATTGTCGTTCCTGCCCAAGGACCAATGCATAGGCATGATTGACTAGAGGCAATGGTTCCATCAAAAAGACATGTCTACGAACAGTAATTTATGAATCATTGAGGCTTATAAGGAATTTCATATTGCACTGATATTGTTGTAGCTAGACAACCTCCTTTAGTGTGCCATAAGTACAAAATGGGTTGAGATGAAGTGGTGATAGTTCATCTCAGAACCCCTTCAGTTTTATGAAATATGTAGTGACTAGCATGGTACTTTAAACAAGATTGTTGATATCTTGCTTTAATTGAAACATGTGAGGGCCATTCACTCGAGATAATCGCTTTTTAAAAACCAACCAAATGTCGTGAGCATGGTCAAAATAATGATCAAATGCTTGATACCTTCATTTTTTTGGAAATTCATCCCCCAAAAAATAATAATAATAATGACATGTGATGGTAATTACGTAATATAAAGGCATAAATATGAATGGCAAAATTACGTAATTGCCATCACATATCATTTTTTTTCCTGATAAATGATGGTATCAAGAATTACCCCAAAATAAATGACACAAGTAGAAACATTATCAAAAATTGTCAAGATTTTATCATATTGTTGCAACAGCAATATTGTGAAAAATTGCTGGAGGAATTCACTGATAGAGAGATGGTGCCTTGACATTTATTATCAACATGTATCTCAAGCACTTGTTCAATGAATATTTTTCACCAAACCGAACATTACAATAATTAGGTGGAAAAGAATTCAAAGATCAGAATTTCCTATAATTTCTTTAAAATAAATAATTTTTCAAATTACATAAATTCAAGCCCTTTTTTACATCGAACCACTTGAAAAATGCTATATATTAAAAAGGTAGCATGTTTTCAAAACAGCAAAAAAAAAATCATTTCAAAATACTTTTTTTTCACTTTTGAAAAAAAGTTTATTCTTTAATAAAGTAAAAGACATTTTTTTTAATTCAAAATTTTTACATAAATCATAAGAACATGATAAAAATATATCAAATTCTCATTAGTAATATATTATATTTTTAATAGATAGTATTTTTTAAGTAGTTTAATATAAAAAATAACATAAATTTACTTAATTTGAAAATCTATATTTTCAAAAATAATTGTAACAGATGTTTATTGAGAATTGAATGCCCAAAGGCCAAAGCCTTCATATTCCCCCAAGTAGGGGAAAAAGATTTTCCGTAGTAAATTAGTTTCTAGAGCATAGGGTATATTAGTGGGGGAAAGAAGAACGTAATCGCTAATCATGATGAAGAAAAGAAATAGAACAATTAATATATAAATATATTGCTAGAATGGCCCACGTGGCCTCAATTATGTCACATTTTTTAATTGTTTTCGATTAACAAGGCGAATGCTGAACACCCATTAGCTAGGCCTCAACTTCAATGGTAAGAGCAACGCACATCGATCGTCATTCTTAGATTTTCGTGCAAAGTTCACATGCCCCTCATGCTCAATTGATAATATTTTTTAAATCTTTTAATTGAAATAATATCTTCTTTAAATTACTAATAATTGCCAATATCTCTTTAATAAAAAAAATATTTTTTGATAAAATAAATTTTAAATTTAAAAAAGAAAAAATGAAAATGAAAAATTTTAATTTTAATTTATTTTTTTAAAAAAATAATACCACCCAATTTGTCCAAATTTAAAGATTAAAAAAATTCATTTTTTTTTATTTTAAAAAAATTAAAAATTTTCTTTAAAAAAATAGTAAATATATATGTCAACCCCTATATATATCTTGTGTCAACAAAAAGTTATATGACTTTTAAAATCACTATTAGATTCATAATATATCATTATTAACTTTTGATCTAATTGTGACTTTAAAAACCACATTAATTTTGATTGACACAAGGTAAACATAGAGGTTAATCTGTATCATTACTCTTTAAAAAAAAAAAATTCAAATTTATAGGGATATTTTTATTTTATTAAAAAATTTATAGGGTCATTGTTGTCTTTTTGCTAGCCCGGGGGAACATTAACAATTTTTTTATAGTTTGGAAACATATTATCTAATTGAATAATGCTATATGTAAGACTCATATCCTCTTTTTATCCCCTCAAATGTGATGTGACTTTTAAAATCACCATTAAATCAAACTTTAATAATAATCAATTACAAATCCAATGATAATTTTAAAAATTATATCACATTTGAGAGGATAAAAGTATTGCATATTGCATTACTCTTATATAAATGTAATACCACCTCTTATAATTTGCACCCAAATTTGGCGGACCAACATATCCTATCTAGAACATTTCCTACCACCCTATCTCTCACTTCATTAACAATAGTGTGTACATGCGAGCGGTTATTAATCGTTAATCATATAATCGCATAACTGTATTGGTAGGCAGTTGACAAAAACCACTAACTACCTAGAATAGTGTGGTTAGTGATTTTAAAGTATGCAAAGGTAGAAAAAGAAGAAAACTAATGAAAGATCATTAAGGCTACATTTTGAATATATTGAACTATATATTAAAATGTATTACAATGATATATATCTATTTATAGACAAGCTAAAGAGTGGTGAACAAAATACCTTAAACTAAATAAGGAAGAAAATAAATCTACAAAGAAATAGAATGAAGCTTTAATATACAGAATATAAAAATATTCTAACAAAGCAAATATTATATAATGTACAGGGAAATGTGTCTACCTAGCTACTTCCTATCTTTTCCCGAATTGACATTAAAGTATAGGACACATTAGCTTTTCCCAAATTGAGTTTAAATTATCTCTAACCCAAAGTGAATGTTATATTTTTCTTTTTTCTTCAAAGGAGCATGTTAAGCTAAACTATAGTGAGGTGCTCACTAAATACTGTTAGAATCAAATTTCAATAATAATTTATTTTAAATTGAGAGATTCTTAGTCATCTACTGGAGGTTCCTCTAAAAATATTCTTAAAATTTTTTCGATTTTTTAAATCAAATTGGGCCCACCTTTTCAATGAAGAGGTGGGCCCAATTTGATTTAAAAAATTAAATTTTTTTTTAAAAAGACTCCTAGAAAAATTTCTAATAGATGTTTAAGCATTATCTTTTTAAATTTAATAGTAATTTTAAAAATCATTTGAAAAAATAAAGCTTTTAAGTGAAGCGTGAGGCCCTTCTCATCTCATCCTTTATATGCCAATTGTGACTTCAATAAATCTTTGGCATCTTGGGCCTATCAAAAGTATCTGCTTCTTTAGCATTCGTAGACAAATAAGAGCAAAACTAGGAGATCAGCTTGAATAATTCTTGGTACAATTATCCCTTTACACCAAAGCAATGAGCTGGTCTTCCAGATTTGCTCTAATAATCCCCACCAACTGCAGAAAATCTCTGAAGATCTTATCCTGGGTCATGCTTCACCGGACGGCAGTAATTTTAACACCACCATAGGGAAAGGCCAGCGGCGAAAACTACTATAACCCTCTAAAACACAAAAAGCTTCTTCCTCCTAAATTTCTGGACGAATTCTCCCTCTCTCTCTCTCTCTCTTCAAAAGCATCCTCTAAACGTCACTGCTCTAGATTCTTCATGATTATTGTTAAAGGATAGAATCTTGGACAGTACCGAGATCACCTAAAACCATGGATTTGCCTTAAACAAAGCGAAATCTGCTTAATATATTATATTAATTGTGATATATGGCAGCTTTATGTAATCTCTATCAGTTGCATATATTATACACAATGGGTGCTTGGTATGGTGTACAGATAACAGAAAATCTTTCTAGCTTGTATGTCTTTCAACTAAGGTTTTAAAACCTTTTCATGGTACCAAAGCTCTTAAAAACGACCAAATTCTTTTTCTTTTCTTTTGTTTCTACAACCTTTTGTCCAACACCCAAGCTACATCCTATGTTTTTTGCCCAAATACAGCACCCGACAATCTTGAAGACAAACACGATTTCAGATACAGTACCAACCCAACAACCCATTGAGTCAGTTTTTTTTTTTTTTTTTTATAGTAATTATATCTTTTCCCGTATGTCAATATAGTCTCATAAACTGATACTCTCATTACTCGATTATCCCGAACTATCATTTACTTACAAAAACCCAGTCATTAGGTAATTTTATTAAATCAAATAAAATATTCTATTTTTAAATGTTAAATCTCTTTAAATGATAGAAATAGTCTCAAATAAAAAATATCAATATTAAAGACTTAAAAAAAATATATTAAAAAAAAAAACTAAAACTTAAAAAATAAATTGATAAAATCAGAAGGAATGGCTCGAGCCCTAGGCCAAACGAGGTTAGCCTAGCCATCCCAAGGGCATTGGGGGTGGTTTCGGTCACCTCCATTTTACTTTTTGAAGGTGGTTCGACCATCCCTAGACCGATCATTGGAGGTGGTTGAAACCACCCCCAAGCCACATGGGGTGTCACCTCCAAGGGTCCTGAGCATGATTTCGACCACCCTTATTTTGCTTTTTAAGGGTGGTTCAGCCACCTTTAAATTAGTCTTTAAGCATAGCTAAAACCACCTCTAAGCCAAACAAGAGTGGCCAAGCCTTCTCCATTTTGGTAATTGGGGGTGGCTCGGCCACCCCAAAGAAGCCGTTGAGCCACCCCCATTAGCCCAAAGGGGTGGCTCGAACCATCCCTTTTATAATTTATGTTTTTTAGTTTTAGTTTTTTTAATTGTTTTTTAATATTTTTTATTTTTTCAATTTTAAATATTTATTTTCTTTTAATTATTTATGAGACATGTGATATGGCAGTTTTTGATTGATTTGACATGTAATTTCGTTTGTTTTATTGACTTAGGTATCATCGTCGTATTTAATCATAAACGAGGTATCATCTACGATACAAAATGAAACTTGGGTGGGAAAAAAAATTATTAAAACTCAGGTATTGAAAAGTCATTTAACCCAAAAAAAGAAAAAAAAAATCTAAAACAATAAATAAAAAAACACTTACACTAAAAAATTAAATTAAATTAAATTAAAAAAAGAACCATTGAAGGGTGATCTAGCCACCACCCCAAACACATGGGGTGGCTAAACCTCCCCATGTCTTTTTTCTTTTTCTTTTTTAAGTCTAATTTTTTTTTTTTAGGTATTTATTTAATTCTTAAGTTTTCATTTTTAATTTTGGTTTTTGATACCTTTTTTTTTTCATTAGTTGGAACCGTGTTTGTTTTTTTAAAATAAATAAATAAAGTTTATGTTTTTTTTTTTTAGTTTTAATTTTGATTTTTGATTTTTGATTTTTTTTTTCCTGTTGGAACTATTACTGATACTTTGATAATTTTTTATTTTTTTATTTATTTAATTTTAAGAATATTTTATATAAATTTTGTTTATAAACTTAGGGTTTTTGCATCATTTTAAATTTTTTTAACGGATTGACTAACATAATGTAGTTTTTGGTAAGTAAATGGCAGTTCGAAGTTATCAGTTCATATGGCCATGTTGACAGAGTAATAATTTATGGGAGAAAAAGTTAATTACCTTTTCTTTTTTCTTTTTTTCTTTTTTTCTGTTTTTCTGTTTTTGGTCCAGCTACAAATACCAACCAATAACCCAAAACAGCGCACGACCAAAATCAAGCCAAACGCACCAAACAATCTCCCTCATGTTCTCCATCTGATCAGAACAATACAGAACCAACCACCCAATCTCGTATAAGCACAGTCTTTCCTCAATTCAGACATGGAACGAGGAAATTCTTCATCTTCTGTCGTCGGTCCCTTACCTAACTTTAATATCATGGTTCACATTGTATTTATATATTAAATTCAATTCCAACAACTATCTTCTCTTCCTATTACTCTCTCTCTCTCTCTCTCTCTTTGTTTGATGTTCTTGTTGTTCCCTCTGTTACAAAAAATCTTATTTCCATGTAGATAGAGTAATGATACAAGTCACCCTCCATATCTATTTTGTGTCAATCAGAAGTGACATGACTTTTAAAATCATCATTACATCAAAAGTCAATAATCATTGATAATAAATTCAATGATGATTTTAAAAACCACATCACTTTTGGTTGACACAAGGTAAACATAGATGGTGACATATATATTACTCCTGCTGATAACAATTGTTCCATCACTTTCATTGATTCTGGTTTTACTATACAGGCTCTATGCACAATTAATAATGGCATACAATGGCAAATTAATGGCACTCAGCGGAGATGTCTGATGTCGAATTATTGGCTCTATAATATTTTAATAAAGTAAACTAGAACAAGAATGGCAAGAATTGACATTAAGATTTGAGGATTAGTTTTTTGAATAATATCGTTTGAATAAACCACCTTTTTATTCTATGTTTCAGAGTTTAGGTTACATTTGGTACGTGGAATGGTTATTCCATTAGAAAAAATAAATAGCTTTTATTAAAAATAAAAAAATGTGGAATAAAATAGCCTTATTAGTGTTACAATACATGATAAGGATCTAACACTTAGAATAGCTATTTTCACTATTCATGAAGGAATAATTATTTCTTAAATTGAATAATAGTTATTCATCTCAATTTAAGGAATAATCATTTTCTCATGGGGATGAAAACAGCTATTTTTTAAGGCTATTTCATTCCATATTCTCATATTTTCAATAAAAACTGCTCATTTTACTAATAAAATAGTCATTCGGCATACCAAAAAACCCTAACCTTAAATATTTGTGTTACCATTACCTTTGTGAGTATGCAACTATTCATTTTATCTTATGCAAAGTATTTTTGCCATTTTTAGGCAGATTAGATATTGCAACAAAGATGGTAGGGGGTAAATATACTTTCCCCAAAATTAAACTAAATAAGTTCTAACTTGGGGGATATATCAGAAAGAGCCTCCAAGCCAACTTGGAAAACAAAAACCTTTGTATTATGTTATGCTATAATATCAATCAATAATTACGCATGTAATATGTTTGGAAGTAATGGGTAAATAATAATTACGCATGGAATATGTTTAGATGCAATGGGGACGATTCCGCATATTTCTTGTATGTTTAGAAGTAATGCGTAAATAATAATTACGCATGGAATATGTCTAAAACTCATAAATAGAAGCAATCCCACTATGTCTGATTCCCTCCTCTTTTTTATTATTTTTTTTATTTTTTATTTTTTATTTTTAAGCAAATTGGAAAAGGGCTGCAAAGATTCAAAACACTAAAAATTAGATAGCCTCCAACAACAGACCCAAATAAAAAATTACAGAGCATAAAATAACAACAAAATAGTAGAAACTTGATCAAAAAATGACTTGATCCTTTCTGAAGCGCCACATTAAACAGTAACCGAAGCAAAATGAGCATAGAAAGGAGTACGAATCCTTACCTAACTCCTGCTTGAAAATAGCAACAACCACCAAAAACATGCTGAAACGAGAGAGGCACGGGCAAAATCCGATTTCCTGTTCTTAATGGTGCATATAAACTCTCCACCAGAAATAGGCCCCATATAGCTATTTAAATTCAAAACAATCATTAATTTTGGACCATAATATACACAATCATTTACCAGCAAAACCACCACCATTGCTCCTGTCTTTCAAATCTTTCTACTTTTCTTCATATTGAGAGTATTTAGAGCTGTTTATCTATAACAGACAAGTGAATATTTTAAAATTCCATGAGTCCTGTCCATCTTTTTCTTTTTCTCTTCTTTTGTTTGGATAAGAATTCTTGTTCATCTTTCCTACTTACTGAAACGCTATTCACATCATATCAGAGATGAAACTATAGTAGTAATTTCGAGATGCAGCAGTAAATTAGAAGGGGTGCTACCCAGCAAGCATCCAGTCCTCAATCTGAATCTATGGAGATGAAATAGATATAGACACTAGCAAAAATTCTTGGAGGAAAAAGAGGTGCTTGTTGTCTCTGTCCATGTGATTTTGGGTGTCTCTGTCTGCGAGTGGTAACAAAAGTTGACAGAGAACATGTAGGAGAAACCAAACTCATTTACCTCCTTCAAATTGTAGCTGTCGAAATGAAGACCAGCTAAAGCACTTCCCACTTAGCTCCAGAATTCTCTACCTGGAATTTATTATATTGCTCTGTACATACTCCAGACAAACAATATTGCAATATCTGTACATACTCCAGACAAACAATATTCTCATCCCAAAGTTACATAGTTGGATTGAAACACCAAAATATATATATATATATATATATATGTGTGTGTGTGTGTGTGTGTGTGTAAGTTATTAAAAAAAAAGGGAATTTCTTCCATGGAAACTATTTTACACTAACTAATAGCATATGCAATGACCAATTCCAGGATCAAAAGTTAATAGAAGTTTAACTACGGATCAAATACATTGTGATAAGAAAGGAACAAGTAAAACCAAAGTATATCTTGAACAAGAAATCATGACTTAAGGAGAGTTGTGAGAGATGAATTAATAGAATATATATACTAACTTCATTTGCAGCCAACAGAAATGTCTCTCGGGTCATGAACATTTGGAAATCAGTAAAAATGATGAATGGGCTTAACTGCTTATGAGATTGACATCCCACATTTTAGTTATGCATTTATAGAACTCTTCCATTCAAAGAATATCCCACCTGTTTTGTTCACACAGTTCCACCCTAGACAAGTAGCCACTGAACATTGAAAAACAAGACCAGCAAGCACCAAAGCGTAGATTATGCAATCACAATAAACTAAGGCCAGTACTTCACCAGTTTATCTCAACACTATCATGGGTTTATGTTTTACAGAATTGCAGTGACCAGTGCATCAATGGTTAATATCCTTAGTACAGGTTTGCAGAAACAAATGCTACGACCGAAAGACTTTATCCATCATATTCCATCATTTTTACCTCGTTATATCCACGTTGGAAGGATTAAATTCTTATTAGATATATAGCCAAAGAAGGGGCACTGAACAATCATTTTAACAGCAAGGGAGACCGCTTATAAAAACAAGAAGGAAGACCATATTTTATAGCTTAAGAACAACTGGCCTGTGACAAATTGGCAGCGTGTATGTTGAAATCATTACGCATCATTAATCTATGCTTGTCTTATTACCACCGTTTCTGTAGCTCACCAAAAACAAAAAAGGTTAAATGCATAAGTGGTACATGTGGCTCGGTTACTTAAAAAAATAAAATTGAATAAAAAAGTATCAGAGTTTTAAAAAGGGACAAAATTGATATTTGTAATTTACAAATTTATCAATTTGATACTTCTGTCCATTTACTGCTAAAAACTTCTCATAAATTTTGTCACGTGTATAAAAACTCATGTAAGACTAATAAAGTGTTGTCACGTGTACACAATTCCACTTCAGCTTGACACCTAAAAAAAATATTAAAAAAAAATGCAAGAAAACTCAAAAAAAAAAAACCTTGGATAAAAAAAAAAAACAAAAGTAACCGACGGGGTGGCTGGACCACCTTCTTACCTAGGTTGGGGGCTTTGGACACCCCTAAGAAGGTTTCGAAGGTGGGTAAACCACTCTCCTTGCGGGCTTTCAAGGTGGCTCGGGCCACTCACTCACCAAGAAGTGAATTGGTCACTCCTAAAAGAGGTATTGGGATAATTGGACCACCCACTAAATTGAAGGGTTGGCCCAGCTACCCTCTTAGGGAGTTTTTCGAGAGTGGCTGGACCACCCCCTCATTGGGGTAGTCCAACCACCACTAAATAAGAATTCAGGGTGTGGTTCAGCCCACCCCTAACTTGATTTTTGGAGTGATCCGAACCATTCCAAAAACTCATTAAGGGGGTGGACGAACCCATCCCCGCATCTACTCTTAAGATGTGGGAAGAGGGGAGACCCATCCCCTTTGCTACTTTTTTTTTTATTATTATTATTTTTTTAAATCTTTTTGTTAGGTGTTAAGTTTTCAACCAATAGATGGATGTAATTATCAAATTGATGAACTTGTAAAATACAAAGTATCAATTTGATAAAGAGGTGAATTAGTACCTATTTGATAAAGAGGTACCAATTATGCATTTTTTTTAAAAAAAAAAAAATTACTACTAGTATTAAAGTACTAACACTAAATACCATGAATCGTATATTCGTATGAATATTTTTTCCTTTCTAGCTGGGTAGAAAGTTCCACAAACATAAATACAAAGCTCAGTCAGTTCCAAAAAAGTAGCAGACAAAGAGGGGACAACCACCCTGCCCAAAATTTCCAAACTGGTTAAAGGCAAGCTGGTCGTTCAATTCCAATGAATAGTACTGAGATGGCCTCATCGCTAAAGTATGGAACACATTTATTCAAAAAGCTAATCTAATTTTTCACGGAATTCTTGAAACTCCGTGCAAAGAGAAAAGGAAAGTAGGGTCAGTGTTTTGATTTTTCTCCTCCACGTATATATGGTTACACAGAAAGTCCAAACAAATTTCCGAATGGTAGGGCCATACCAGTATAATCAGAAATAGCAAATCCAATTCAATGTGAAAATAAATCCACAAAGAATGAAGAACCAATAAATAATCTATATCAGTATACAAGTTACTGTTCATGAAAACTCACCGAATCGTCATTTGTGACTTGTAAGGGAAGCGTGATGGAGTTGAAGGGGATAATTCAATCGGCAGTTGGGGCGGTTCTGACTGGCCAGCAAGCATACCCACAACCTCTTTCATGGAAGGCCGGCGAGCAGGCCTCTTCTGCAAGCAAACCAACGCAACCGTGATGCAGAGGAGAGCCTGTTCGCGATCCAAACACTGAATTGACTTGTCAACCAGATCAAGAAGCTTTCCGGTGCGGGCAAGCTGACGTGCCCAAGACAAGAGATTGGCGCGTTGGAACTCCGAAATGGGTGTATTCAACACCTGAAGTGGGCGGCGCCCGGAGATCAGAACCAGCAATAAGACTCCATAGCTATATACATCACACTTTTCAGAGATATTTTCGCCTACGCCATACTCAGGGGCAATATAACAAACAGTTCCTCTCATACTCGGAGTACTACCAATTTCCCCACTAAACGAATAATCATGGCTTTTGTGGCGACCTCTCCGTACCTCGCCGCTCAGTCCATCCAACCAACGATCGATGCTACCCCAACTCCTCTGACTCCGGCTTCTCCCCCTCTTCTTGTACGAATCCTCGTCTCTCGGCCACCAATCATCGCCGTTGTCATCGCTAATAAACCCCATTTGCCTCATTTTGTCGTTCTTCTTCTTCTTCTTCTTCCTATCGAGCTCTTCACAAAACTCTTCCTTCCACCACTCTCTCGCCGGCCTCCGCTTCTCCTTCGAATTCTTGGCGCTCTTTTCCTCCTCCATTGACATCCACCAGTCCAATCGCCTCCGGTTCTTGTTCTTGTTCTTCGAATTCTTCTCTGACTTCCTAGTTGCTCCACTACCCGAAGAAGTCCCAACCCAATCGCCCTTCGGCCTCTCCTTGTTTATCTCTGTCCCAATCCACTCCATCACGTAGTTTTTTATCTCTTTCCCGCTCCTTCCCCCACCACCACCAACACCAAACAGCTCTTTCCCACTCTCAACGCTGCCCCTGTCTAAATTCCCCTCCGAAACGCTCGGCGACACCTCAGTCACGGGATGGAAACTCTCCGGTGACGGTGACCGACCGACAACCCCACTGAAATCCTCAAAAGTAGTAGTCACGCTCCCCGTCTCCTCGACCACTGATCCACAATCCTCTACGACTCCACCTCCACTGCCCTCCTTCGCCGCCACGGGCACCAACCCACCGCCATCTTCAACCTCTACCGCAATCTGGTTCTCTGATTTCAGCCTAGCAAGCCCGAAATCCCCAATCTTGGCCGAGAAGTGCTGATCCAAGAGAATATTACTAGGCTTAATATCGCTGTGAATCACAGGCGGGTCCAGGCCATGCAGATACTCGAGCCCTCTGGCGATATCGAGAGCGACGGCGAAGCGCCTCTTCCAGTCCAAGAGCTCGGGGGGTCGTTTGCCGCGGAGCAGCGCGTCCTGGAGATTTCCGTTGTGCATGAGCTCGTAGACGAGGAGCATACGGCACCGTTTGCGGTCGGAGGAGAAGCCGAGCACGGGGACGAGGTGAGAGGACTGGAGCTTGGAGGCGAAGAAGAGCTCGTTGTGGAACTCGCGCTCGCCCTGGAGGGAGCCGGAGTCCATGGTCTTGACGGCGATGGGCACCGGCGGGGTGCGGTCGAGGGAGCCGGAGAAGACGGGGCCGAAGCCGCCCTGGCCGAGGCGCTGCGAGAACGAGTGCGTGGCGCGGCGGAGGGCGGAGTAGGAGAAGCGGTGAGGTGGAGGGCGGGAGTCCAAGGGGGCGGTGGCAGTGGAGTTGGTGCGCTTTTGGCCGATAATCTTGCGGTAGAGGATGACCAGGATTGAGAAGAAGGCGAAGGCGGCGACCAAGAGGGATTGGGTCGTCGGGGAAGGAGTGGGCGCAGCCGATGGGAATGGGGATTGGGATGGAGGGATTTGGCGGCCTGGCATGACGGCGATTGAGCTTACAACGGCAGAGACTGACGAAGTTTCATGATTCAGCGTTCAAGTAGAATATGGCAGAGATGAACCAAGACCTGAAAAATCTAGGCGTATCATCTGTACGAAGAATGTTATATGGAAATATGGAACGACGTTAACATCAATCCAAATATAAAATATTAAACAATATTATGGCCCATAAAATTCACTTTCCTAATATATATATATATATATAGACTATTATACTGTTATACGATTGGAATTGGAATGAGCTAATAATAAAAATAAACCTTTGATTTTTTTTTTCTTTTTTTTAAGGTCCTTATAGATTC
>FXXK01001351.1:60897-83557 GCA_900184695.1 Betula pendula
TTTTTTAAAGTTTTTTTATTCTTCTAAATATGATGTAATTTTTAAAAATTAAATTATTAATAGATCAACTTCTAATAATGATTCATTTTAAATTTAATAATAATTTTAAAAACTAAATCTCACACATATATATATATATATATGCAAAGGGAGGTTGAAACTCAGCCAATCAAGGGAAATAAAGTGCAAAAACTTCCTGGCATTGGTCATAGTTTGTTAATGGAGTAGGTAAATGTTGTGGTTTTTCCACCTTCAATTTCTTATACATCCTTCGCACTTTGAGTCTTTGACCACTCAACCAAAGAGGACCGAAGACAAAATAAAACCTTTTGTTCTCTCTTGGTCGGTTTGACTATTTTTTTTTTTCTTTTCTTTTTTAAAACTTATCATATGATAGACTTGGCTTAAATAAATAAATTTATTTAAAAGAATATAGAAAACATGCAAAGGACCAATCCTGTCATGATTTCTATCATAATCATAGGATTTTAAATTAACAAATTTATTAATTGCTCTGCTTTGAATCCCACTTTATTTATGCTGCATAACATAAAGTATTTTAGAATAGAAGGAACTCGTTTTCTCTTCTGTCTAATAAAACAATATGATTTTTCTAAGTATATAATAAGACATGTCTTTCTCTTTGCTAAATTCCATTGTCATTGTGAATCTCCAAATTCAATTTGTTATTGAGCCATACAAGATTTGACTTTGGATTTTCTATTATAAGATTCATTCTTATTATCTCATCAAAGAACTTAACAAATGCGCAATATCAATTTAAATCATGGTATATAAGGATTGAAGATCAGGTGCACATGCAATAGACAGTCTCATTGCAATGGATTTGAATCATTTTTTAGTTAGATGTTAATAACCACGATCATTTGATGTTTGACACGTGCCTATTTATAGGATACCAATCAAACCCTAGTTGACTCGTAAGTACTAATTAAAGAATTTTTTAGGTCTTAAATATTGGCTTCATTTGGTGATGAAAACTTTGGTTGTAAAATTTCTTTCATTCTCTAAGTGTTTTTGTGTGAAAATGTTGAATCGTTGTATGTTCTGTGGTATGACGTCGTTTGGCCGTCACCTAGCTAGATGTCCTCATGTCTCTTGTAATGAAGACTTTGAAGAATAACTGGTATTGGACGTCACTTGACGTGATAACATTTGGAGGTTAGGGACAACTAGTGTTGGACATCACTTGGACGTGTTGATGTTAGGGACTACCAGGAAGTCACCTAAACGTCACTTAGACGTCCTAACATTTTGGAGTTCAAGGACTACCAATGTAAGACATCACCTTGAAGTGCTGACATTGTTTGCCAATGTCAGAAAAGTTGGCAATAAAACTCTAGTTGAAGTGTTGACATCAAAAGGGAAGTCATGACATCGGTTGCAATCTACACAATGTTAATTTCATTTTTATAATCTTTCTGACCACATTATATATAAATAAGGATGCGCCTTTTTTGGATTTAAGCAAGAACATTAAAACAATTCATAAAACCATACTAGAGGTTTTCTTGCTTCATTATCGTTGTACCAAGAAAGAATTTTGTAAAAAATCTTATAGTTTTCTCTCTCTTGGACCTCGTTCTTTCAAACCATACCATACACAACCTATTAAGGAAGAAGACCAGTCCCAATCAGCATCATCCACTTCAATACCCTTGGCGACATTTGCTAAAGATTACGCAAGTTTGAAATATGCAGTAATGGCGCCAAGGTTGTAGCAGATTTGATTTATGCAGATTTAGTTCAACAACTCTGCTGTTAAAGATGAAACTTTTATGTAAATTTGATATTCTTATTTTCTTAGTTTGTTAACAATTATACTAGTCACATTTGTAAAGCATATTTATAAACTCTATTTATACTCAATGAGAATGCAGCAAAAAATCATTCTACAAATTCCAAAGATATTTTACTTTCTTTCATCGTATCAGAGTCTCTCGGTTAACGCAATCTATTTGCTCCATGGCTTAATCTAGCAACTTTGCTGCTACCTCCTTTTTAAAGCCCAATATTGCACATCTCTGTCAATCCATGCTTGATGACGGTAACTATCTCAACTGGGTTTTATAGTTTGAATCCATTCTGAAATCCAACGACTTGATAGGCATTGTTGATGGCTTTGAGCCATGCCCACCAAAGTACATTCCTTCTTCTTCTACTGACAAGACTTCCATTGAAGTCTTGACCCATAATGTCTTCTTTGGGACAAGAAGGACTAGTGCATCCTTAGCTGGTTCATTGCAACTTTGATTGACAAAGTTGTCTCCACTGTCTATGGGTGTAAAACCTCAGGACAAGTATGAGTTGTTTTGGCCACTTGTTATGCCTCTCCATCCCAAACTCATGTCAATCAATTGAGACGCCAATTACAAACCTTACGACAAGGCTCTAAGGCGTGTACAGAGTTCATTCGCATGGCCAAATCCCTTGCTAATCAAATAGCCATTGCTGGCACTCCTGTTTCATATGACAAACTCATCTCCTATATCATAGGAGGGCTGAGTCCAACCTACAATGCTTTTGTGATGACATTCTCTATGATCACAAAAGACACTATAATGACCCTTGAGAAATTTCAATCAGAACTTCTAGCACATGAGCATCTTCTTGACCATCAAGTAGCCACTACCGACCCTACATCATTTGATATGTTTTCTCAAAAGCCACCAACCAAGCAAAGGTTTGACAACAACCAGAAGAAGCCATTCCCAACTTCACAAATTCTCTTCAGAGGAAGCTATTCAGCTCTGTTTCTGCTCCTGGTCCCAATCAAGGCAAGTCTACCTCCAGCTTCCCAAGTAATTTTTCCTCTCCCAGATTTCTCCAGTCCAGCACTCTCTCCAATAGAGTACCCTGTCAGATCTGCGGGAGGAACAATCATCAGGCTTTGGACTGTTTCCATCGCATGGACTTTGTTTATTAGAGCCGTCATCCACCATCAGAACTTGCTACGATGGTTTCTCAAACCAACACATTGTAGGATGAGGACCACTAGTTGATAGATAATGGGGCCAATACTCATTTCACAACAAAAACTTAGAGAACCTAACCTTGTAAAAGCCATATCATGGTAATGAGACAGTAAAAGTAGGTAATGGTAGTGGACTTGGTATTTCTCACACTGGTTCCTCATCTTTTCATGTTTCCAATTCTCTTTTTCATCTTAAAGATATATTGCACTGTCCTGAGGCTGTAGAAAACTTACTTTCTATAAACAAATTTTGTGGTGACAATGATTCATTTTAAACTCACTAATAGTTATTTTTTGGTGAAGGACAATATCACGGGAAGGATCTTTTGTAGGGACCTAGTGAAGATGGACTCTACCCTATGCAGTTGAAACACTTCACCAGAAATAAAGTGCGAGCACTCATTGCACGAATTGGAGTTAAGGTGTCTTCATCTGTTTGGCATAACAAACTAGGACATCCAAGCCATCCAATTTTGCAGCATCTCCTTCATAGTTATCAGCTACCCGTGTCTTCCATTAAGTCGAGTCAATCCCTGTGTGTTTCATGTTAGTTAGACAAGAGCAAACAATTAGCCTTTTCTGAGTCTAGTCGTGTAACTACTGCTCCATTGGAGCTTATTCATAGTGATGTATGAATTTATCCTATTTCATCAATAAATGAAAACAAATGTTATGTTATTTTCATTGGTGATTTTTCTTCATATTCTTCGCTTTTTTTACTTAAATAAAAATCTAATATGCTTGAAATCTTTGTTAAATTCAAATGTATAACAGAAAACTTTTTCTCCTTTAAGATTAAACAACTTCAAACAAATGGAGGAGGAGAATATATCTCTCACAATTTTTTCAAATTTCTATCAACAAATGAAATTTTTCATAAAGTTATATGTCCACACACATCTCAACAAAATGGAATATCAGAGAGAAACATTGACGTGTCATAGAAACTGGTCTCAGCTTTCTAGCACAGTCTCATCATCCTGCTCAGTACTAGGTTGAAGCCATGAGTACTGATGTTTACTTGATAAATAGTCTGCCTACTCCAAAGCTTCAACTCTTAAGTCCCTTTACTAAACTCTTCACCAAGGACCCTGATTATACCTTCCTAAGGTTTTTTGGTTATGCTTATTATCTCCTTTTGAGACCTTATGCTAAACATAAGTTAGAATTCAAAAGCAAGCAATGTGTTTTTATTGGCAACAGTGCTAACAAAAAAGGCAACATGTGTCTAGACTTAAGCTTCAATCGAACATATATCTCACGACATTTAATTTGTGATGAAATGGCATTTCCTGCACAGGTTAGCGCAACATCTTCCTCTACTACAAGAGCAGATTCTGCAATCAAAGGTATTGTTCTTGATCCTTCTCATTTCTATTCGATCAACAATCTATCCAACAATGACATACACCACATAGGTTCCTCTGCTTTGTGTACATCTTCTCTTCCTCTTAATAGCCCATGCATTAGTTCTACACTAGAACAAGTTACTACTGCACCTCATAGTGAACCTTGTATCAATCCAGTTGTTCTTTTTAGTAGCTTCTACAATGCCTCTTGTAACAGAATTTGAACTTGATGTTCCTTTAACAACTTCTACAATGTCTCTTGTAGCAAAATCTGAACATGCTGGTCCAGTTCTTGTTTCAACTAAAACTGGATTTCCTAGTTCCACTATTATCTTAGATTGTGCACAATCCTTGATTCAGGTCTTACCAATTTCACTTGAACCTACTTATCCACATATTGTCACTAGAAATAACCAATTGGTAAGCTAAGAAACAACCAGTTGTCTCAAGATCTAGTACAAAGACAGAGTATCATACAATGGCTATCACAACTGTTGAATTATCCTAGTTAAAAATGCTTCTTAAAGAGTTACAAGTAGTCATACATGACTCTCATTGTATTTGGTTTGACAATTTAGGAGCTATTTCCTTAGCTTTTAATCACATATATCATGCTTGTACTAAGCATATTGAAGTAGACAATCATTTTATTAGAGAAAATATTTTACATAAGGATCTTGTTGCAAGTTACATCTCTACAAATGATCAGTGTGTTGATATTTTTACAAAAAGTCTCACATCCGCTAGATTCTTGTTTCTCAAGGACAAACTCATGGTCACTCCTTCCATGTGTTTGAAGGGAGCTATTAAGGAAGAAGACCAGTCCCAGTCAGCATTATCCACTTCAATATCCTTGGTGACATTTGTTAAAGAGTATGCAAGTTTGAAATATATAGTCGTGGTTGTAATACCCTGAAAGATTAATCAATGTTAAGTTATCCTTGATTGGGGTTGTAGGATGAGAGGTTTGCCTGAAAAGCTTAATTTTTGGACTTTTATAGTTTACACATACGAATGTGTAAAGACAAGAAAGTTTATGTATACATTATACACATACGTTCGTGTAAAGTAACATACGTTCATAACTATGTTGTTTTGCACTGTTCATCTCTAAGCGTGCAGCAGGTCACGCACCTAGTGTGTGTTAGTGAAGGATACACATACGTTCGTATAAAGCTACATACATTCGTGCAACCTAGTTTCAGAGTTTTTCCAACAATCTTTATCCAAGCATTCTAACTTTATAAATACCCGTCATACCTCAAACCTTTAGCACATTTTCAATCCTCTTGTGTGTTGTTTTTGATAGTGTGAGTGAGTGAGGGAGATTCTTAAGGAAGAAGATGAACTCTTGAGCTTTGTTTTTCAAAGTGGGGTAACCTCTCAACCTTAACTTGTTTCCCTCCATTTTGTTTAAGGTAGCTGCATTTAGTTTCTAGTCTAAAGTTCTTTAATAAATCTAAGTTCTTAGTATGAGACCTTGGAGTTTTGAGCTTGAAACCCTAGATTTACCATGGTTTTACGTAGTTAGTTGTTTATTAGTTTGCATGTTTGTCCTAATTTATGTTTTCTGACTTGAATGACCTTACTCAGAACCTAGGGAGTACTATTAAAGGTTTAGAAATGCTAATAGATCACAAACAACTTTCTGGTCGATGTAGGAACATTTGTGGGTATGTCATGAACATTCATGCGCATGCATTCGTGTGTTACACATATGTTTGTATGCATACGTTCGTGTACTATACACATACGTTCGTGTCTGGAGCAAAATGTCAGTTTTTGGCTGATCAAGACTTATAAGTTATAAGTAATTTCTATTTAGTCTTAAACTAATTGAATGATACTTTCTCAGATTCAGAAATCAGATATCCCTTGGAAGACTATTTGGTTGACCCTTATGACACAAATGAGTAAAAACTTATACAGATACTTGTTATTGTTATTTTCTGTATAGCATGATTACTTAATATACAAAACATGCATGTTTACAACTCTCATAAAATGCTTATTTACGTTCAACTGTGAACTCCATTTATGAAAACGGTTATGATTAACAAAGATAATGAAATAATGAGTTGTGAAAAGCATGCATATAAAAGACAAGAAAGATTAATGTGCGTCATATGATATGGTACACCATCTTGAGCGGAATAATGATCATGGGCTTACCATTATTACAAGTTAACCATATGGTCCAGTTATTTATTATTGTGTGTGTACTGTGGAACCGTTGATCATAGTTTTGTGACAGTACATCATTCTTTGAGTGAGGTCACTGTTATGACTTTACTTGTTAGTGTGGGCCACCCGAGGTCGGACTGCTAGTATAAAATAGTACATTTGTGCAATGTCCAGAGCACCGAAATTATACCAGTAGTCCTTCAGGACGCACAAACCCTATTAAGATGGATAATGTCTCGGGTAGACCATGTTGTTAACATATCACATGTTCATCTAAATTATCATGTATGTTATAGTATATCTTCATGTCATCATTTTATAAAATAGAATATATATATATATATCGCATATTTCTTTTATAAACTGAGTTCACAAATAATTGCATATATATACTATGTGTATTATTGCTCACTAAGTCGTAGACTTATGCTTGTATATTTTCCACATATAAAACATGGGTTGTACATTTTATAGATATCATAGAAAATGACAGATCATTTGAGGAATACTGTCTACATGGAGAAGATACTCAGAATAATCTTTGAAGAATTAGATCATGTTTGGTTGAGCAGCATGTGGAGAACTAGCAGCAAGTCTCGTCGTAACATGATAGACTTGGTCTATATACTCTACCTTTTGAAAATTAGACTCTAATTTAGAATTATGTTATGATCTGCTTAAACTTGTATTTTGTGATGATCGGCATTAAGCCATACTTTTGAGACATTTACGATTATGATGTTATGTGATGATGCTTTTATTCTGGTATATCCTTTTATGATTCATTAGTCGCTATCTCTATTTATGTAAGAGACAAGTCTTCCGCTGCAGATGCTTTCTTTTTTTAGAGTATATGATTCATGAGTTTTAAATTGAAAAAGTTAAGGCTAAGAGGCGAACTACTAAGTAATTTACCAGTTAAATAATTTTACTAGGCGTTACAGTGGCACCAAGGTAGCAGATTTGAGTTATGCAGATTTAGTTCAACAAACTCTGCAACAACTCTGCCATTAAAGATGGAACTTTTATGTGAATTTGATATTCTTATCTTCTTAGTTTGTTAATGATTATACTAGTCACATTTGTACACTCTATTTATACTCAATGAGAATGCAACATAAAATCATTCCGCCAATTTCAAAGATATTTACTTTCTTTCACAACCTTCAACCGCAAAGACGTCTATCTGTTGGTCGGTAAATAAAGTCACTAATAGAAGATTGGCTTGCAAGGAGTTGGGGTCGAGGTAAGAAGGGAGCTTGTTATTCATACACATTGAAAGTATTTTACATGGGTTGTAAGTTTACTTTTCCTGTATTTTAATCTTCTATATTACAGTGATCTCTTAGATTTGACTGCGCCGGAGTAGGTTTATATTTGATGTGTTCTAAGGGTTTTCACTTCATAAACAAAATCCTTGTGTTGCTTTTGAGTTTGTGATGTTGATGTGTTTAAGTTTCAATGATTTTATCTTGTGATTACTATAATATATTGTGATTGGTTGTGTAGGGGTCTGTGGCGGAGTGAGGCCCCTACCAAAAATCTGAAACAAAAATAATAAAAATAAATAAATAAATAATAAAAATTATGCAAGGTAATTTTTTTATTTTAGACCTTAGCCCCTCCTCCTTCTGCCTCCTCCTCCTCTTGCTTCTTCTTCTTCTTCTTCTTCTTCCTCTTTTTCTTGATCTCGCCCTTTTTGAAGTTTTCTAAAGTGTTGCTATGGTTTGTGGGATTTTCATAGAAGAATCTAGAGAACCAAGAATTTGGGAATTGCCAAAAGCATGTGGATAGGTAGAAACATTAATTACATGGTGATGTGTCAATTGATATGGGTAGGTGAGGTGGCTTCTAAGAGTATGGTTTGTAGACGTAGGGAAGGCTTAAGTACAACATGTTTTAATTGTTTTGTTTTGTTTTTTTCTTTTTTCTAATTGTTTTTTTGGTTGCATGTTTGTCCATTAACACAAGTAAAGAGCGTAGGAAAAAAAAAAGTTAAATCGGGAAGAGAAAGGTAATATGCTAGTAACTTTAACAACTTTATTTGGATAGAATGCCACTTGCTATAGTTAATCTACAAAAAAAATAATTGTGTCATTGTGTGTCTCCATGCAGCCTAATGTCTGCTAAAGTTTCTCACTACCATTAATTTTTTTTAAAAAAAAAAATCACATTAACCATTTAAGTTACTATAAAATGAAATAAAAACATCACACATCTTTTTTTGTCATTTTTGCTTCTGAATAATTTTTTTTTCATTTATTATCAAAATCAATAATAGTCCAAAAAAAAGAGCACTAAACATACATAGTTACGAAACAGCTAAACGGGTTTTTCAGGTAGAACTTTTTGATAAAATTTTACAAATAAAAACTCTATTTTTCAACATAATTTCAAACAAGNAATTTTGCCCCTACTGCAATCAATTCCTAACATCGCCACTGGTTGGGGTTCAATTCCTAACCTCGCCACTGGTTGGGGTTGAACCCAATCCTTAGTTTTACAATTGGTATAATAGTGAATTCGCTCGTGTTTGGACTCACATCCTAAGCGTATTTGTTTCTGACCCCTTCTGTCATTGATTCACCTCCTCATTTAAATCCTGATTTCTATGATGAATTGTGTTGTTTGAAGGACTTTTATTTTTCCACAGTGTGACAATGCCCATGAGTTTTGTACCTCTAAAATTTTGAAAAATTTACAAGATGACTTTGATGGTCTCTTTCAAGTGTTTATTTTCTTTATAAATTCTAATAAAGTTATTTTAAAAAAAAATCAAAGGTCTTGATCTTGAAATATTATTTGAATAAATTTGTTGACCCATCTTCTCATGCTTACCCTTATAAGAATAAGACCATGGTTGCTAAGGAAAGAAAAGCTAGTGTGGATAATGAAAAAACTATGATTGTGCATGATTGTGTGAATTCCAAGTTTGTTCTTTCATGTCATTTTTTGTGGTAACACTAGTCACATTAGACCATATTGCCATCTTTTGAGATCCCAAAGATCTAGGATGAAAGAAAATGCTCCCAAGAAAGTTGAACTTGATTATGACAATCAGGTGAAAGCTCTGTTCGGATAGATCAAGAAGACTAGATAAGTTATCTAGATCTTCTTTCATGAAGAAGGAGAAGAACCTCTCTTGTGACCCCAGTGATTCCTTTGAGTCCTCTTCCAAACTCAAGAGAATTTGGGTGAAGAAGAATGACCATATCAGCTTAGTAGCCCATACTTTGCTTAAAGTGTTTGATTTTTGTTATTGATACCTCGATTGTGCTTATTCTAGACATATGTCAATGGACAAATCTGTTTTTTGAACTGTACAATGAGTGCAGGGGTGGCAGTGTCACTTTTGGATATATGAATCGGTCACAAGTCAAAGGCAAGGGCACTGTGGATATTAAGGGTCTACCAAAGCTTTATGCAATACTCTTTGTAAAAGATCTAAAGGCAAACTTGCTTAGCATTAACCTCAAAATCAAAACAAAAAAAGGTGCGAGCAAAAATATATGACATTTCTACTGCGTTGATTATTGAAAAAGTAGTAGTAGAGTCGTGAGGATATTGCAAAATTTTGCATTTTTTTGGGCTGGGGAGTTACAATTTTCATCAATTTCTTAATAGAAGTCATGAGAATTTTCAATGATGTCTCTAAAAACTTATCCTAAAAAATGTAAAAACAAAAACAAATAGTGATATTGAGAGGGTGGTTAAATCATTTCACAAAACCCCTTGAAGAGGTAGTCCACCCCCCTTGAGGTCTAGAAACCCCTAGGAGGGTGGTTTGATCATCCTCAAGGTGAGAGGGTGATTTAAACACCCCAAGGTGAGAGGTAAGACCACCTCCTCATGCATTTTTGAGATGGTTGGCCTCTCATGCACTTCTAAGTGTGGTCAGACTTACCCCTCAACGACACTTATAATTTTTTTTTTTTTTGGTTCTATATCTTGCTTTTTTTAGATAATTTTTTGAGAAAATAATTGAAATTTCATACTACTTCAATAGCTTAAAATTTCACTAAAAACAAAAGATTGAAAAACATGTAAATCAAAGCTGTTTATTGACAAAAATTGAAAACCGAATTGGGAAATTTTGAAATTGAGGTAAACTCATAATAGTAATTTGTATATTTTTTGCTAAAAGGAACAAAGAATTTAACAATTTTGCAATGCTTCTTTAGACAAACTGACATAAGGAAACAAAAAAAAAATCTAATTCTGTAAGCAAACAAAATAGCCAGCTCATAAATCAAGTCAAAGATTGCTATTTGGACTTTTTTTTTTATTTATTTATTTTTTTATAATCGAATAGCTATTTGGACTTTATTTACAATCGAAGAATAACGTTTTGGAATTTTTTTATTGGTGTTCATATGCCACGTGTGGATGCCGGTTCGCTTTTTTTGCTTTCAACAAGTCTCGACCTTCACATGCCGAAAAAAAAAAAAGTCTCACTTCTAGGTGTGAGGACACACGTTAAACTTTTAGGCGACAGTTGTCTTTCTCACTTGTCATTATACACATTTCACACTCTTCGACACGTGGCTGGGTACTGTTCAAGGCAAAAGATCTGATTTTTTTTTCCTCTTTTTATTTATTTATTTATTATTATTATTATTATTATTATTATTTCACCAATGCCGTTGTCCTATACTGTTGGAGCTTATTGTATAATTTGCAATTTTCTTTTGTTGGTCAATAACTTGTTGTTTAAGACTTGGTTTCCGGGTTAAAAGAGGCAATTAAGACTACCGATGGTAGTTGTCTAGTGACTTTCGAATAATTCTTAATGAATGTTTGACAAAGATTTTGAGTCGAGCTCGGAGGTTGTTAACTTTTAATGTGATATAAAATAAAAAAATATGTTATAAATTTTTTTTATATAGAAAAATGAAAAGTTTTATTTTTTAGTGAATTTTTTATTTTAATAAGAATAAAAAGTGTTTGATCTGATATAAAAAGTGAAAAAAGTAATTGATGTGATATAAAAATAATTTTTTTTTTTTTAATTTAACCAAAACCCACCTACAGTAAAGACCTGCCTTTTGCCAAATAGGCTCTTTTTAAGTAGAAGGTCTTAAGGTCGAGTTTCAAAATGAAAAGTGGAATTATTTTAATACCGCTAGTTTGGATGTTATTAGTGTCATTTGTAGGATTTGATCAAGTTATAGCTTAATCAATTTGAGAAAGTACATGTGATTTTCCACTTTTTATCATTGATTTTCAATGAGCATATGCTACTATAGTTATATTTAGGTAAAGTAACCATTTTTGTATTCGGAAATTTTTTATTATAATTTTGTCACTTTGTTTACACTAAATGGATATTCTCTTTTTTCGCCACTCTTTTCGAAAAAAACAAAAAAATGGGGGGGGGAGGGAGGGGCTATTATGAAACTTTGGAAAATGCAAAATCAGCACGTGGATGCACTGCTATCTTTGGCTCTATTCCTATGCCATCTACTCCCCCTACAAGTACGCTGAAACCAAAAAATGATGTTTTTGTTTCTATGGTTAATCTCTTGTAATTGGGCCGCACCTGGGCTGTTTTTACTTATCTTCCTTCTGTCCTATGTAGTGGACTAGCTCCACCTCCCTATTTGGCTCCTTCATAGTTTACTGTTCTATCTATTGTAATTAAAAAAAAAATTTCTCTTGTAATACCTTTCTTGAGGAGTACACATTATATTACAGTAGTCAGTAGAACTAGAGCTATGTAGTAATGAGCTATGTGTGTCTATAGTGGTTTTTGTTAGGTGTTTTAAGACTTAAAGAGCCAATAGTGCTTTTGTGAGAACTTCTCAAGTGTAAATGGTGTGTACTAATATTTGTGGTGTTATATATATATTAATAATGTGTTAGTGATCCAATAAATGTTTTTTTTTTTTTAAAGTGTTTTATCCCCTTCTTATTAAACATTAAGGTGGTTCGAAAAGTACATAAAGATGCATATATGACAAAGGTTGTACCTCTATCTTGCTTTGGCTCTATTCTTATCCATTTACTTAATGTGTGTATGTATATAGATGTTTGTTCCTATTGTTCATCTCCTGTAATTTGCTCGTAGAAAAAATTAAAAAAAAAATGGCGATGTAATACCTTTTTCTTGAGGGGTAAGTAATATATAGTTTTAAGATAAGATAAATTCTAGCAAGTTACAAAAAACAAAAACAAAGGAAAAAAAAAGAAAAAGAAAGAAATACTGGAGGCCCACTGTAATTTTAATGTTCTAGCTTCCTCTTAAAAGCAACAAAACCTACAAAGTTAAAATTATTAATAATAATAATAATAAACAAATTAAATATCATATAAACCCGGGTTACAGCCTTTTGATTTCTTGAGAAAATAAATACAAGTGTACATTACCCCTTTGAATCAAAATTTCAGCTCCGCCACTGGGTTAAGAACAAGGCAATGGAGAGAAAGAACGAACTTTTGAGGTTTGCACAATAAACGTTACAAGTTATGGTGGTTGTGAAGGAGAAGAGTTGTGGATGCAAGAATAGGACCTGGCGGCGAATACCAAGATGTTGCTGAACGCCATGAAAAAGGAGTAAAACGTGTTGCTTGAGAGGTTGACAAGAAGAGTGTGGCATGGGACTTGGAGCATGTTGTTGTCCACGTTGAGGATTCAGAAGCCAAGGACAAATATGACGATAGCGCGGGTTTTCCTCAACTTGTTGATGAGGTTGTTGAGGAGGCAACCAAGGTCGGCAGCGTAGTCAATGAGGTAGACAGTGGTGGTGACAAGGGAGGACCCGGCGGCGATGAAGGGTCAAAGATGGCCAAATCGAGAGGCACAACGGTCGCTGTAGTAGCCGAAAATGGGTTGAACTAACATGTTGGAGATGGATTTGCTAGAGCCAAATGAAAGCAGCCCATGTGTGTAGAATGCCCCAAAAGTTGCATGGATGGGGACAACAGCGAGAGCTGTAGTGCCCACCCAAATTGGACCTTGGCAGCAATCGATGCCACCAGGATGATCTTCCCCAAATTGCTCACATGTGCCGTGTCTTTGTTCACAATTTAAAATTCTCACAACAAATAGGTATGGTCAGGCAACCACCCCCTCTCACAACTCTTTTTTTTTTTTTGTTTTTTTTGACAGTCTAGTTTATAATGAGGGTATAGTGATAATTCAAATATTTGAAATGCACATGCTAGTCACATGCAACATTTTCCGTCAATTCTAATGGCCAACTCTCACCCAAGGGCAGCTAGATTTGACCCAAAGGTAACTCGAAACATTTCGGTATTTTGTATGTCCGTGTTGCAGTGAGTCATAATTTAGATATCAAAGTGCAACTAGGGTTTAAGTTTGGGGAGTAAAGTATGATTTACCCTAATGAAAATATTTTTTAAAAGTAAAACAGAAATTACCTTTTGTTGTGAAAACAAAGCCCATTGGTTTATTTTCCTACCTTTCCACATAATCTCATTGACAAAAAACCGGTCAAGGTTGATTGTGAAGATATCCAAAATATAAAATTCAGAATAAGAAAAAGAACAATGGACAAGTAAAAAAACGAATGAATACCACACAACTGAATTAGAAAAAACAATCTCCTTTTCCCCTTTACCCCTTTTCCGTTATTGATTAAAATAAATAAATAAATAAACAAAAGGTAACGTTTAATCTCATAAATATGGTCACTGCCAAAACAACAAAATATATACTTCTGAAAATTCTTATTGGCCAGTGAATAAATTTAACAACCAAAACTACCAGAACCATTCATGCCTCGCATCTACAGCTTTAACATTGGTTGATACAAGAGGCATGTAACCATAGAGGGAAATGAAATCATTGAGGCATTTGTCTCTCCTCTTGCTGTGCCCTTGTAGACTGCTTATGCCTGATGATCCAATCTCATAGATCTTCGCTGCAAAATTGAAAGACATATTTTAATCAATCGTTACTGTCAGTGGAAAAAAAAATTAATGTAACTTCAAAAGAAAAAAAAATAAAAATTAATGAGCTGACAATCCCTGTTGGTGAAAATTTTTAAGGCCAGTCTAAAAAACGAAGATACAAAACAGATTTCATGATTTTATGAATTTGGATAATCCTTGAAGGCTCAGAGGTTTGCAATTTGGACCTCTCTAAAATTTAGGTTAGCAAATTTATTGTCAAGTCTTCATGTTCCTATGAGAAATTGTCTTCGGTTTCCATACACATGTACGAAAAGTGAATAAAGTAAATGAATAGAAGAGAAAACTGCAGGCAAATGCCATGAACCATAGATTTTCTCAAATCAGGAGTAAAAGTTCCACATTTGAAAATGCTTGCTGTTCATTAATTCATTTATTTAATATCAATTATGCTTCATCAAGTAAATTCGTTAGAAATCCTAATACTAACATTTTTTGCAAGAACAATGACCGACTTTACTTGTCTAGTACCAAATCCCCCTTTAAGACACCACGGTCAGTTTCTAGAAGTAAAAAGTTTTGGCACTGTTTTAGGAACCCTCAAATTAATTTTATTATTAAGCTAATAATTCATTTCCTTGCTAGGTAAGAATTATTTTTCCTATATAAAATCAATGTAGGTGCCGTATGGCTATATTCACTGAATAAAAATCTCAGTTAATTGCTATAATCAATTTGTGGAGAACATACTCCCTCAAAGTGGGCAATCCCTTTTCTTTTTCTGTTTTCCTTTTGTTTTTTCTCTGATTTTAGTCGATAAGAACTACAGTTAAACTATACATTTTCTATAGGCTAGGCCAGTTTCTTACCACATTTTAGGCTGGGAAAATTTTTGAATCTGAAAATACTTGCCAAGTTACTAAAATGTGCTTAAAATTCCAAAAAGACAACCAAATGAAAAGGGGGTAATTTCATACGAAACACAGCTCCAGAAAGACTATCAAACAAGAGACGACAGATTGATTGAACAAGTGTTTGGAAAATAAACAGATCCAAGTGAAGTAACCAACCACAAGGGCATGCTTTGTCTATTTTAAAAACCACAAAGGTGGACATATCTACAGTCGTTTGACTTTAAGAGATCTTCAAGGCCCACCCAGTGTGCTTTGCAAACAAACTAAGGTCAAGAAAAATAAAGATAACTACCTTTCACCCATATTGGAGGAGCACTGGTGGCATTGGCAACAAGCAGTGACATTGCAATATCTTCACAATTTCTGTATGAGAGTAGAAAACAGACAGTTGAAAATCATTCGAATAGGGACATTAAAAAATAGAGTAAATAAAAAAAAATACAATAATCTTGTAACTGGAAAGCAATAAAATAATCCCTAAATGATAATAACATAATAACTGTTTACCTCTCCCTTGATACATAATCATGAATAGATGAAGGCATCTTGTCAGTATACAGATCCAAGTACCTCTTGTGAAAGAATGCAGCTTTGGAAAGAACCATACTATAAGTGCCCATCCACCAAACTGACCACCATCCTCCATATTTGTAATATGCAGCAGCATTTTTCTATTTTGACATCAACATTTTTTTATAAGTAATCAAAATATTATTAAAAGCGTAGGCATCCACAGGTACACAGAAAGTATATATATGAGAAAACACCTAACAAGAAGGAAAAAAGAGAACAATGAAATCATGATTCACAAAAGGAGAAACAAAAGTTGCTCTCCAAATATACAAAACAAAATATAGAAAAATATTGAGAGAAGTTGGGGGAAACGGTGGTAGACTCTAAATTTGGAAGTTTGTGGGGTGGGTGGTGCTCTACTGACAGCAACATTTAAGAAACCCACGATGTGTGCAGTATTTAAAAGTCTTCATAGGGTACATTACAACTCCAAGCAAATTCCAAAATGAGAATGTAAACTTCTGAATAAATGGTAGAATCTCTCTCCACACACACAGACGTGATGTGAGTGCATGCCTGGAGGGAGAAAGTGTTGGGGAAGGGAGTCTGTGTCTGTCCTTAATTAACGAGAAAAGTAAGCACATCACTAGGTGGTGTAACAAAAAAAGCACAAAAATTGAACAGTTAATTGATATTTTAGCACCATTGTTTTGGATTCATTGAGGAAACAATTGGAGTTTACCAAATGGAATCTGGTATGAATAAACCCCAAGGACAATGGTATGAGCTTAAGATATTAGTTCTTCCAAGTCATTTTGTTTATATTTGAACTAATGGACTTTACCTATAGAGTCAGCTTGTAAATGTCTCAGTTTCTCTGTCACTCTCTCTTTGAATAGTAAAGCAACTTGTGCCTAGGGATTTACAGAAAAAGTGCATTCTATATTGAGTTGAATGAAACTAGGAACAGCAACAGGGCAGGTTTGTTGCACCCTCAAACTTTTCTGGTAACTACCTTGCCAAATCCTGCCCAAAACCCATAGATCATGTTTTCCACATATTTCTTGTTCCCAGAAGAGGAGAGCATCTAGCACACTCGTTTAATCATGTCATTTATTTGAAGTAAAAAAACAGAACATAATTCTATCATCTTTTTCTTTTTCTGATACTCAAGATTCTATCATCGGAACCAGCCGGTGGTAAACTTCAATGGAATTTGATGGCTTTGAAGAAAAACCTACCATGTATGACGTTATTACTATATATGTTATCTGAAGTTATCTAGTTGCTTACTTATCAGACAGCTCATTAGTCGCTAAATATGAATTATTATAGCAAAAACATAGAGTTTATGCTGTTGACATATCTGGATAGGTTCCAAAACAAAGAATTTCCTTTCTCCTATAACTTTCCTTGTTTGAACCAATTTCCAGTTCGCTACTTACCAAAAAAAAAACAGAAATCCCACCAGTAATTCAAAATCATTATTCTTCCGGAGCTGATTCATAGATTAATTCATAACAAACCTTTCCTTTCTTGCCAAAATGAATCGCAAAAAGCAAGTAGATGGAGACTATCAGAAAAGGAGGACAATGTTACTAACCGCCTTATCCAGCCAGTGCATGCGAGGAGCAAATCCCACCATTGAGAATGGAGCACTTTGCCAGACGGTGAAAGCAAAATCTAATGTTGGACATGGCACGATTACATCATCATCAACTGAGAAAACTGCATCCGTTCTGAGATCCTTGATTGGCTTAAACCTGTTGTTCAAATTGTCTTCTTCATTTATGTCAAACTTAAAGTTGGGTTTGTGAGCTGTCTGAGACTTGGAAAACACAATCTTTCTAAGATAGGCTTTCAGAGTCCGTGAAGGCGGATCACTCTCACTCCATACCACATGTATCGCATCAGTCCTACTACAGGATGCGTAGTGAGCAACAGATTGCTTCAGAAGAGAGTTTCGTTTCCAAGTGTTGATAAGTATCGTGTAGCCACCCCTGAAGGATGCAAACAAAAAACAAGAAAAAATCAATCAAGATTATATTGTTCTTTACAGCATAAAACACTACTATTCCAACGATGGCTATTGGCTAAGCTAACATAACTTATTATGTCTGCATTAAAATCCCCACTTGGAAAATTTTCACAAAACCCAAAACAAGATGAATAAATAAATCACACCCAGTAAAAAACAAATGAATTATAAGCGCTATTTAAAGTGGAAATACAAAAAGAGGTACCTAGAAGGAGAAGAGACTGAAGAAGGGTCGTGAGGGTTCCAACCCATGAAGGAACGAAGCCTTGACGTGGCCAGAACGACGAAGCAGAGGAAACAAAGACCCAGAAGGGTCTTCACCTTGGCGGCGCCGAGCAGCTGGCGAGCCCGGCGTAGGAGAAGCGGAGAGCGGCTGCTGTACGCCCCTCTGTTCGCGGCTTTCTCCTTCGCCGGTGAGTACAAGCCGCCGTTTCGCTCGGCGTTGGCGGCTGAGGCGTCATTGTCTCGGATGCCGATGTGGGTCGACATGGGGAGTCAAGGTCCATTCAATCGACCGCTGGGATTGGATTGGATTTCATCGTTGATTCGATCACAGTAAGACGTTGGGGGGAAACGGGAAAGCGCGTTTGTCGTTGAGTTGGCATCATTGCAATGATGGCATGAAAATAAATGAAAAAAATATAAAATTGGTCCATATAGTTGGTTTAAATTACAAATAATTTCATGTGGTGTAAAAAAAGATTCATAGGTCCATGTGATCGGTCAAAATAACAAATTACACTCTGAAGTCAATTTTCACTAATCATTTTAACAAAAACCGTTAGTCTGTCACATTAGACCAATAGAGTAACGCGCTATTGTTAAAATGACTGATGTGGCCGACTAACCGGTTCTATTAAAATGATAAATGAAAAATTTGTTTCAATGAGTGATTTATTATTTTGGCCAACCACATGAACCTCTGAGTTTTTTCTTGTTTCCTTGATTTATAATTTAGCCCAACTACCGGACCAATTTTGCTTTTTTCCCAAAATAAAAAACTGGATCAACCATTTGGGCTTTGATGACATTGGGGCAAGGGTACGTGGACGAACTTTTTGACTTCTGGGTGAAGAGTTTGGGCTCCCTCCTAATTTTAACTTTCCCAAAATTAATTAATTAATGTATGAATTTATCCATTGTTTTATACCATATGTTAAAAACATGCACATTTTTACTTTAACTTTTGTACAAAGTATATATAAATATTCACATACTCTCTATATGATCTCTTATACTTATAGTTGATTACCTTGTTTGCACAATCTAAAAACTCTACTTTTATGCTGTCCATGAAAGAGACGAGAAAGAAATTAGTTATAATTCAGGTTGAAAATTTTTTATACGATTTATAAATTTTGATATAAAATTAATAAATTAGAGTTAATGGGTCTAATATATTTAATTAAATGGGTTGAATTATGATTGACTATATAGTCTTATGATTATGCTTCGACATAACACGACCCGAATTCAACAAATTACTTAAAGGCTGATAATTTAATATACGAGACCTGCAAATTCGAATTAAATCGATCACAAAATTAACAAATTATGATCGAAGAATCTTATCCGTCTAATAAATTGAATGAAATTAAAGCTAATTAAGTTATATAACTTTCTACTTATATTTCGATATATTGTGAACCCGGTATAAGAACAAAAAATTACAACCTTTAATTACGTCAGTGAGTTGCAAAAAACGTGAAGACATGGGAGTTTATTGATAACTCGTGAAGGGAGAATGGCTTTGGCAAGCGCCAAGGGAAGGCTGCATGAGCCGTGACCTTTTCTTTTTTTCTTTTTTTTCCTTTTTTAATTAATTAATGTTGGGGCTTGCTGATAGATTCTTATTTTTGGAATTGAAATGCGTCACTCGTGACGCATTGTATTCGTTATTTTAACCGGTGGGAATATCAACTGCGGCGAAATTATCCGGACCAAATGCCTTTGGTTTGTCGATGTACGCTTCCCTCTGACTTTCAATTCTTTTAATTTTTCTCTCATTTCTATCGGAATCTGAAATATATATATAAAAATGGTCAAAGAGGAATTAATGTCAATCTGATATGAATAAATATTGGCTTATTAAATCATATAAGAAAATAACGTATATTTCAAATCACGTGACCATAGATTGAGGTCCTCCTACTTTCTTCATTTTCTATTCTTTACTTTCTTCATTTTCTATTCTTTCCTTTTTTTTTTTTAAATAAAAAAAAAAAGGTTTCTGAAGTAGAGGAAAAGATATAGTCAATTTTCAAAGGTGCCATGCCAATGGCCTATTGCCCATGCGATTGAAAGCAAACTCTACCTTAGAGAGGTTAGGCTTGTTTGATAAATCATTTCTGCTTGTGTTTTTGAAAATTGTTTTCGAGATCAAAATCTAAATAGTGAGGAGAGGAGAGAGTGTTGGATATTTATACTGTTTTTAAAACAAAATCATGTATAATTATTTTGACAATTATTCTAAAATAATTTCTCTTTCACACATTGATTTATTAAAAAATTTGCAACAACTCAATTTCACTAATACCAAAAATTAAGTTAAAATCTGGGACCAAAAACCAATCAAAATGATATAATATATATATAAGAGAAAGAAAATTATTATGGAAGTGAAGCAGATGTTTGTAAATGAACAAAGCTACTTGGAAAACATATTCGAACTTAGCAGATTAGGCTCAATTCAAGCTTGACTCGATTATTAATTAAACAGATTGTTTATGAACATAAAAATAAGCTCGATTATTAAACAATGTATACTTGTTTAAACTCAAGTTCAACTTGATTAACATTCGTAAACAAGCTTATATAAGATTCAACTTCTATATATATATATATATAACTTATAGGTATATTCAATAATTTATGTTATATATTATAAGTTATATGTATATTTAAGAGTATTTAAAAATATATGTTATGTGTTATATGTTATACTTATATGCTATGATGCTATACATTATAATTTATAATATATTAAATAATTTATAATATATGTTATATAATATTATCATTTATGTCATAAGTATACTAATATTAATATAAATATGTAAATATTAAATATATTATATATATAGTATATATGTATTAATATATAATTATATGCATAACAATATATAAATATCTCTCTTGATAGTTGAAGAAAAACAAAAAAGATTAAATGAAAACAATGAAAACTATTTTCAAAAACATGTATAAAATTGTTTCCAATTTTTTTTTTTTGTATTTTCATTTTCACTTATTTTTATTTTTAATACGGTTCATTAAACGCTATAAAAACGCGTTTTTCTATTTTAAAAAACAAAAACTTGTTTTCAAAAAACAGCAACTAAAGAGTCCCTTAGGATCCCACTCCTTTAGTTTGTTGCCTGAAACACATGGGATCATCTTGCCAAAAGTTCTGTTGATTACCTATATCCGGACTATTTGTCTGTTGGTGGCATGTGCTATTTGTACTTGAGTGACGTGTTGAATCTTCTCCATAATGTTATCCAAAAATTACTAAAAAATTTGACATTCCCATCGGATTTGATGGACTTAGGCATCGGGCGACTTTTTAGAAAAAAAAAAAAAAGATTGGCCACATGCTATGCATCAGAGGTTTTTATTCCCGTTATTATGAAAATATAAGAGGGATACATAGAGAATATGTGGCAAAATTGTGTGTTTAGTTCTCTAATGTCCCTCTAACCCATTTATAAGATCCATGCAACTATTACAATGAAGAGTTGCACTTCTTCTTTTCTCAACCTCCATAAAAGTTATTTCCTCCCAGCTTCCATGAAGATAATAAAGTGTGGGAGGACTACATTGTTAAGTGTCTTCATCAATGCATTTTATTACAAATATCTTTATGATCCTCAACTGCCAACACCAAAGAGCCTGCCTTATGCATTATGATTATTTTTGGTACAAGACTCCCTCATTCAAGTTGAAATTTTTATTATTCAGATTGTTAGCAATTTGAATAATAAATATTATGAGAAAGTTCTTATGGAACCTTCAAACAAATAAATTGTATAAAAACTTTCTCACATTTATTGTATATCCGAATAATAAATTGTTGAAGATCTAAATAGGTGATCAGCACCTATGCGCTGGTGGTCATCTCACGAGTGCTGCAGCAATATTACTGTGTAAGATCTTTGAAACTGACATGACTGCTTTAAAAGCAGTCATGACTCATATTTCTGCTCCGCCAACTAAATCGTCGTTGTTGTACGTTCTCATTGACACTATTCTCTCACCATGCATGCACTTTTCAAGCTTCAAATATTCCACCTGCCACCTAATTTAAACGCCTCCTCTGCAACAATAATTGGAGCGCAACCCATTATTTCGCTTCCAAGAATTCCAACATTCCGCGCCTCATGTAAATACATAACAAATGAATCGCAATAACGAAATGGAGCATAAGCAACTGTAAGAGTAACACACGAAAACCTCCACTTTACGAAGGGAGGCTTGTGAAAAGTTCTGCACTATTATTTAAAGCATGTAGCCTTTGGTTTTGGTTCATATGGCCAGTCGTACTGTATAAAAACCTTGTTTGCATGTCAAAGAAATTCGCACGTTTTGTACTTGTACATATGACAGCACCTCGTTACTTAATTCCGGCACCCCAATCACTGCACTCATGAGCCCTTACAAATGGGAAAAAAATGGACTCACTGAACATCCCACGTAGTCAATTTCTTGGCGCTCTATGCATGACTGATTAGAACAGCTAGGAAAGAAAGCAATATACACAACACATCTCTTTCCACGAAATTTTAAGCATATGCTGCTA
>FXXK01001351.1:83890-99354 GCA_900184695.1 Betula pendula
CTGCACAAGGTCCATCAAGTTACCTTCTCCATTCCATCCTCTTCTCAGATATTCCTACAGATCAACAACTACGACACTCAAGTTACCAGAGCTTTTTTGTCCCAACGCAAGGGGAGTCAGCATTGCAGCTGGATACATACAAAACGCTTGAGGCCCTTCTCCATTATTTCTTCCCTTCAGCTCTTCTTAAGATCAACAACTATGACACTGATGTTATCATAGCTTTTTCGTCCCAAGGCGAGGCGAGTTAGCAATGCGGCTGCAAGTACGCTTCGGGATGGATACAATGCTTCAGCCCCTTCATCTTCTACCTGAGGCTTGGAGTTGAGGACTACTGCAGCAGCAGGAGGTCGGTCTCGAAGACATTCCCGTGCTATATCACAAGCCAATTCACTTGACAGAACATCCCACAAGCCATCACTTGCGAGGATTAAGCACTCATCTTCCAGTTTTGATCTTTTTGTGAAAGTTATCTCAGGCTCTGATGTTACAAATGGCTTGAGATACTTATCCCCTGTTTAATTTTAAAAAAGTAAGAATTTACAACACCCTAAATCAAAAAAATTTAAGCCACCTAATTTTTCATTTGCATCATCACAAAAGAAGATACAGTATCACTTATTACAAGGACCAATCGGTAGTCAACCAACGAAAGCTGCTAAGGACATTCAGACCCGTTTTCCACCAATATTTCAAAATGGGTTTCTTCCATTTTGCAAGAAGTCCATATAGGGTCACTTTCAGTTAAGCATCGAAAAGAACAAATGAATATAGAAACAAATGCAGAGAAATATGAAAAGAACTCAACAAATGTTCTGCAAATTAGATGAACTCATTTTTCATATGGTTCCCACATAGCCCCTGTAAAAGATTTTTTCACAACAAATACAATAATTACAATGATACAATAGAAGTTCTTGTCTTTATGCATGGGTTGCTTATTGTTGTAAATTTTGAACTTAACCCAAACATTCCACTCAGATTCCACACTAGGACAATGTATTACAATGGACTAGGAAAGCTTCATGTCCATTAACTTTGTGTAATGGTAAATTTCCTAAAAATAATTGAACCTTATATACACTGAGGACCTACCAGATGATTTTCAACGTTTTCAACATGAGAGATGAAAACATCTTCAGAAACCAAGACATGCATAAGAATGTCGGCCATTGGAGACCCTGGCAAAGCTTGTTATACTGGTTTTTGGAAGACAACAATTGTTCAGAAGCATTTCACTTGCTAGAATCACTTCAAAATAATGCATGCAGTTGAACTTGAAACGTAACCTTAAAACCAAACAATAAAGTGCAACAGGCAGAAACAACAACAATAAATCATATAGGATGTAAAAGTGATACTATCTATATATATATAAGCACTTCACTGCATAATAATCAAGATCAGCGATGTTGTCAGAAAACTGTAAATAAATAGTTTCCGATATTACCCAAACTTTTATTTTCAAGCTGAAGCTAGAACTCTTACTCCTGCTGCAGCACAACACAAGGCATCATTAAGAAAGAGAAAGAGTGGGGGGGGGGGGTTGTCATACGAGACTCTTCACTATTGACTGTCCAAAACAGACATGTACACGATGGAAACACCTCTCATTTGGATAGAAAGTCCATCTAAGATTAAAAAGGGGGGCTTAGTTCATTAATGTTTTCCATTACAGTGTAAATAGTTCCTTACTCTGAAGTGATTATACCAAATAGTATTTTCTAAATGATAACTTGCTGTAATCATGTAATAGGAACATTTACGAGTCATAACATGTGCTAGTAATTGTCAATTTGACAATAAGAAAATAGCAAGATGATCTTCAGTTAAATGTGGAAAACATTACCTATCGCCCTAGACATTGCAAGAATGCCTTCAACTCGAGCTCCATTAACAAAGATGACTCGGCCCCCAGCTGCTTCAATTCTTGCCAGTTCATCTGGTCTATCAGGCTGCAATTAAAGCTCAAGAGTGTCATCCAGATTAAAATTTTATGTGACTATACATAATAGAGAAAAACAAATCAATTTCATTTTAAAAATTAAAAAGAAAAGATATATATATGGGTATTCAACAATCACTCTACACCGCTAATAAACGGGGGCCACCAAGTTCTAAATGCACTGAGCTAGCTAGGTAATACTTTCATCGTCCTATGTTAGGGTTAACCTTAATACTGAAAAATCTTAACAAATTAAGTGGTACCCAAATTCACCTAGAAATTAAGTACACCATAAATCGGTATCATCCTTTTCTATTAGCCTAATCGTATTGTGTGCGTGTTGCTGAAGTACCCATCAAGGTAGTCTCAGATTTCCACGAACAGCCCAACCCAATCGGATTATTGGAGTGAGCAACTTTTCATCTTTGCTATCAACTGGGGCAGAGGATTATAGCTAGGATCCTCTCCATTTTCAATGTCAGGATTTAAAACACGCCAATGCATGCCATGTGTCCTCCTTGTCGACCCAAAAAAGGGCAAAAAAGGGAATCCCAGAATAGCACTAATTGAGGGTGAACCGTGAAACCAGAAAACCCACTCGATTTCTTATCCAAGTAGTCCAAACTAAATGGATATGTATGTCAGATTCTCCATCTCCACTATCCATACCTTCCCACGAGAAGCACAATCATTTACAGTCAATATTTGTCCGAATCTAAATATGGGGGGGAATACACCGAGTGTCCACCATGGAAAGCGAGTACAATTGTTTCACATCATCAACCATAGTTGGGGACAAGGATTGAGATAACCGAACCTTGTGATCCTGCGACAGAGGTATGGGGGTGCCAGCACGGCAAAGGACGGCGCGTGAGTCTCCGCAATTGGCGACTACAATGTATTCGGGCGTGAGGACGGCCACCACGGCAGTGGACCCGCCGAGTGCCACTTCCATGGGATGGCAACCGCACTTGTACCCCACGCTGCCACACGCGCACGTCCTCATTGCCACCTCGTCCATCATCTCGAAGCTCTTCCTCATCACTCTCCTCCACTTCTCTTCCAAATCCGGACCATCCTCTTCATGCTCGTCTATGGAGCTACTACCGCTCCCACTCTCACTCTCTCCCGTGCAACTCACGCGCGTCAGCTCCTCCTCTACGAACACGTGCATCCTTTCCCTACACAATGCCGCCACCTGCACATGCAAAATCTTAGAGCGCTCACTTCTTAAATACCGAAAATACCCCCTACATCTTCTTCCACAACAACGATTTCCGAAGTCTATATTTGTATTTGAGAATTTCGAGCTACAATTTTTTTTTTTTTTTACAAAGAAAATGATGAGCGAGCAATACGTGAGGTCCTCCATGGCCATCATACACAGCGAAGAAATGCACTGGTCGGCAATGACTAATCTCCGGCCGGCAGAGGCTCTTCTGAACAGCTATCGCGTCCTCCATGTCACGTGACCTCCCCGATACCGACATGGTCCCGAAAACCGGCTCGCTCGCCGGAGCCTCAATCTTCTGCGCCGAAGAAGCCTCCAAGTCTTCGCCGGAAGACGACGAAGACGGCGCCTGTAAATCTCTCTTCTCCGCCGTCCGAATCCGCTTCACTTCCGCCGAGCTCTCCGTCGGGTTAGGGTTCTCCCCCCAGCTCAGGCTCGGCGGAGGAGGAGGCGACCCAACCGCCGAAATCGCCGCTAGCCTCCTCATCTCAATCCTCCGGCGGCGCCGCTCCCGGCATTTCGCCGGCGAATCATCGTCGTCGTCGCTCAGCATTCTCCCGCAAACCTCAGTCATTGAAAACCTCCACAAACCAAAACCTCCGGAAATCTCCACTCACCGCTGGCGACCATCTCCGTCGGCGTATATAACTCGAACTTAGAAATATAATATAGAGAGAGAGCGTGTGTGTTTTCCTGCTATTGTTTTTGCTTCCAAGAACGTATTACAGAGAGAAATACGCAACGTGTTGTGCGTTTTCTCCATCTCTCTTCGTGTCAGCCTGTAAGGCGAGCCAACTCTCCGGGCAAGTGCCCGAACTGCCCTTCACCAACCTTTATTCCCTTCCACAGTGACACGTGTCCTCATGACGATCCACTTTCCGTAAACGTCTCCGACTGCTTTCCCAGCTTTCTTCTGCAGTCAATTTATCGTTTCGCGGGATAATCAGTATCCATAGAACGGAGAGCACGTGTCAAACGTCTCTGACAAGTGGAGGTCCATGCTCTAGCACGACGACAAATGGGCCAATGAGAAGCTTCCGCGCAAGTGAAACTTTTTAAATAGACAGGGTGGGTGGCCCACATGGACTACGTTTCAGTTGTTGTCTTCGCCGAACGTGGTTTCTGTTTTCTTTTTTATTTTCTTTCTCGCCCAATAGAATTTCGAGGCCGTACATACGTGGCGATCCATAGGAGCTCCAGGGTTAGGTGTTTGCGTGTCTGGTTCATCATGGACACGTTGGAAAGTTCTCGGAGAAATAAATCTAGGGTCACAGGTGTCAGTCAGTTGCGACGCGTATGTGGCTATCAGGTTTCTAAGACAGCACATGGATTATTAAACCCTGTTTCCCAAAATTCAAGTACAAATTAATCTTCTTAAAAAAAAAATCGAAATTAATGCGTTTCCCTCTCATGCGTGATTAGAATAAAAATGTTTACAAAAAATGGGAGGATTTGGCTTAAGTGCAGTTATTGTTTTTTTGACCGTCTATATTATTATTATTTTTTCTTTTTTTATAAAAATTTAAAATTAAAATCAAAACTATTGAACAAATTACAATACATATATATTGTACTTTTTTTTTTTTTACAACACTCAAGGCAAATCCAAAATAAACTATTAGTGTGGGGGACCAGTTAATATTAGTATGCGGCCCAGAAATCATCTTCACGAACAATAACGCTCCGGCCCGAAAAGATGGAAGGCTTCGACCCGGACAGGTGATCCACGGCCAAGCTCTGTCCTCATGAACAGTAAGGCTCTGGCCTTATTCCCATGGATCACCCAACATCTCTGGCGCCGGTCGGCCCAACTTGATTATCTGACCCACATTACCGGGCTCGTCTCCCCAACTCTTATAGAAGCATTAGAGAGTCTATGGGACGAGCTCACCACCTAGAGTCTGATCTCGGGAACAGAATACCCCCTCCTCGATAATGGTCCGTAACAATTAAGAGAGAGAGAGGTGCGAGAAAGGTGGGATGCTAACCTCTTTCTGGCGCCCTCCTCTTTCCTCTTTCTTCTACCCATATAAAAACCCCAAGGTACTACTCCTATCCTTTAACGACTTATCTATTTCCCACCGGAGAATTCCTTTATGACTTTGGCATCAGAGCGACTTTGCTGGCCAGTGCCAGTGGAGTCTTCTCTGACCTTTCTCTTCTCCTCCGCAAGTTCAGTTATTCACAGACTAAGTGGAAGCGTGGGATTGCTGTAGGCGGAGACACCTACAATTAGCATTAATAAAAATAACATGTTTATTTTAAAGTATGCTATGCACCCCTTAAGGGGTAGAATATGCTAGGACAAAAGACGTGGTTAACAATATTCACATCTCCGCTTAATAAATTTATTCTTTATTTTAGATAAAAATTACATTTTTTAATGAAAAAAATCATATTTAATTCTTTTTTTTTAATTTAAATTTAGTTATTGGGTTTTTAATTTTAAGAATAAAGTCTTTAAGTTTTAATCAAATTTTAAATTAGTTTATTTATCACTTTATGGTCAAAATTAACGATTTTCTATTTGTTAAGTATGTCTTATTTGACACGCCAAGGTCTATCTTAGTGATATAAAGAAGATTGATATTAGTATCCAAGTTAATGGTCTTTTTTTTAACGCTATAAATCTATAACTAAAAAATTATGATGACAAAGAAGATTGTTTTTGTTTTTTGGAGTTTGGTCTTTGGTCTTTTTTGTTTTTTGTTTTTATTTTTGTTTTGTTTTGTTTATGAAGGATTTAACGCTTAATGATATAATATTGATATTATGTATTGATTGTTGAAGAATAGTTTCACAACGCCTGTGGATAAGACCTTAGGCATGTTTATAAGAGTGGACAATCTTCTCCTATTAAACCGGTTTGATGAATTGAGTTAGGCCTACGAATTTCTTCATGGTATCAGAGACTACCACAAGGACGAATGAGCCCGCACTACTTACCCCGTGACAAAGACCAGAAAAATACTGGCCTACACGTGAAGGAATGTGTTGAGGAATAGTCTCACATCGCTGTGGACAAGACCTTGGTCGTGTTTATAAGAGTAGACAATTCTCTCATATCAAACCAGTTTTATGGGATGAGTTAGGCCCATGAATTTCTTCATTGATATGAGCGTTAATGTGTCAATTGAGACATATGTGATATATGACAAACTATTTATTTTGATGAAATAGTGATAGAGATATCTATTTAAAATATGAGCAAAACCTAAGGACCATGTTTTTGAAATTAAAAACCTAAGGACTAAATTCAAATAAATAAAAATTTAGGGGCTAAATATAATTTTTCCTTTTTTTTTATTCTAACTATCCACTTTTTCAAAATACCTACATTCAGCTTAACATTTTAACTATTCATTTTTACTGTTTCATCTAAATATTTGTTTTCATGAAATTTTTTATTCCTTCTTTATTCATTTGCATTATCTAGATTTTACTATGTATAATATCTGGTGATGCATCAAGTAGGAGGAACCTCAAGAATTCTATAATCCAAGGGCTTCAAATTCTTAGAATTTATGAGATTTAGAGAGAGAGAGAGAGAGAGAGGGAGAGGGAGAATGTTCCATCAAAATGTTCAAAACTAAATAAATTGGTAGAGTTTTTTTTTTTGTACTTTTTCTTAATGACAATTAAAAAAAATACAAAAGTCTTAATCACGTTTTTCTCTACTCTTTGATGGATTAGGCTGAGTTGCTTAATGGAAACTACAGCATAAGTATTTTTTTTAAAGTCTTAATCACGTTTTTCTATACTTTTTGATGGATTAGGCCGAGTGCTTAATAAAAATTACAGCATAAGTATTTTTTTAAAATATTTTCTAAGCTTTTATTTCTATATTTAGTTCAAGTATAAAAAAAATGGAGGAAGTAAAATTACATAAAAACTCTTAAAAAACTACTGAATACATATTGTAGTTTTTTACCGTATTTGAGCTAAACAGGACAGTTATTAACCGCTAATAATTATTAACTGTATAACCACAAATAAACGTAAGATAACCGCTTAGGTTGATTACGATTTTAAAAATTGACATAAGCGATTAATGACCAGGTAACAAATTTTATAATGTATATTATATATGTTAAAATATATTACTCATTTCATGGTCAGGATTTAAAAATAATATACCTAATAATTATATTATATGATATCAACATTGACACAATTTTTTAAAAATTTAAATAATATAGCATTATCAATACAATTGGATGTATCAAATGAAAATTGATATTATTATCTATTTCAAATCAAAAATGGAGAAGATCTTATTTTGCAGAGTTGCAGCGTATAAATACTTGTGGACCAAACTTCATAAAATCGGCAAACAACAATTTTACAATAATTATCATGCAAACAATAGCACAGGGCACTGCACATACTTCAAAAAAAAAAAAGGTATGACTAATCAATATGTGATGTCAAAATATTCTAATTGTGACAGGGAATAGTATTAGGCTACGTGAAACTTGGATTGTGTCTATTCTGGCTTGCTGCTGGCCTAATTTGACATTGAAAGCATTAAGGTTTAAATAAGGCATTTTTATTAAGCTTACACCACATAAGGCTACTTGCCAATTCAAATTCTACCTCAAAAAATGGAATTGATTGCCTGCTTGGTGTTTTGGCCTATTGAACTATGACTATGTAGTGGTGAAATACGTTTAATTTTGGAAACAAAAAACATTTTTTTTCAAAACAACAACCAAATAGGCTCTATAATTTTTTCTAAGCTCAATTCTTTTACAAAGAATGATTTTAACAGTTTTCCTTTCAATTCCAAAAAAATATTTGCTTTTTCAAGTAATTGTTTTAAAGAAAAATATTTTTACCCTACCAGTCTTGATTGTTTGGGAATATTACTTACTAACCTTTTTCGCTCGTTTTATTTTCATTTTTCATGTCAGGAAAAAATGCAATAGGAGGTCAGATGTATACTAGATGGGGGATTTCATATTATATGATACATGCATTATGTACTTTATGTTAAATAAGTGCTGTTTTTCTTTTTTCTTCTTTTTAGCAATTCCGCAAACTTTTCATATANCGAGAATGAGCTTGAACATTACGTTCAGCAATTACATGACATTCAGTAATTTTTTTTTTCTAATTAATAAAGGGTTGGAGGGGGAAGCCGATTGTAGTTATCCTACCTGGGCGTGACCATAGTAGCTCTCAACCCGCGGGGTGCCGCTCAGGAGGGACCTAGACAGTGAGAACCGCAGTTGCTTCCTCAAGACCGACTGAGCCATAGCTTAACACCCGCCCTACCAGGACATCAATGAAATTCAAGGTGACTAACACTAATAGGTTAAAGGATTCTCATTGCGAGAGTCAAATCCAGACCGTAGTCCATACCCAACCATTTAAGAATTTTCTTGAAACCATTAAACTACCACCCATAATGATATGGCATTCAGCAATTTCAATTTCATAAACACCCACAGGAGCATCCTCAACATAAATCACTTCACCATCAATACCAAGAGTCATCTTAGCAAGCTTATGAGTAGCGTTATTCGCCTCGTGATGAGCATGGGACACGTCCCATTATTGAAGAGAACACAAAACGTTACGAACAAAACGACACCAGTTTTTATCATGCTTTTTCAAAGGTTAAATAAGTGCTTTAAGACACTAGCGGTAATTGTTAATTTTCATAACTCCAATCATGTTACCTTTAGACCTTTACGTTTTCACATTTACCATTAACAAATATTTTTAAACCCATCCATTTAATGTTCAATGCTATCATGTTTCTATTTAATGACCTTTACACCTCGCATATTTTAATGTTAACAAACCTGACCCTAACGGGTTAAGGGGTGTTATAGAATATTGTGGGGCAGCCTTTTTTTTGGCTTTGAAGTTGTATACGATCTATAGCTATATCTGAAATTACAGCCACAAACAATACAGTTGGAAGATCTGAAATTGGAACGCATTGGAGATACGTAACCATGTGCAATGCAACCTCCTAATGGGATTAATTGAAAAACTTCAATTTTTGTTCTTATCAAAAAGTGATTATTGATCATTGTCAACCCCAAGGTTCCCTTAAACCCCCCATTCACTTTCTTATTGTAAGAAAAACTGGTAAAAAAACACAAAAAAGTCCCTGCAGCAGCTTCTCTAAGTGTTCCCTAAACTATAAAAACACGAAAGGAACCACTTTCATCTAGAAAACAAAAAAATGGTTCCCCTTAGCATTATTTTAATATAAAAACTTTCTCTCTTCTCTCTCTCTTCTCTACCATTTGTTTTAAATAATATTTAAATAATTTCTCTTTCTTCTCTCTTTCTTCTAGCATTTAATTTAAATAGTATTTAATTCATATAGAGAAAGATAAAGAGAAGCTGTTGTTGAGTACATTTAAATAAGGAACTAAAAAATGATTTTGTTTCCTACACTAAAGAAAAGTTTAAGGGAAACTGCTGCTAATACTCTAAAGCAATGAAAAGCAAAAAATAAACACACTTCTAAACAACTAACTCCAACCATATATTACACTTAAAAAAAAAAAAAAATCAGCGTTATCTTTTTGGCTTACTCTATTTTGCAACACAGTAATTCAGTAACCTCTCTCAATTTTACAACGTAAATTCAAGTTAGTTTTCAATCTCAATTCCTCTCAATTTTTGTTTATTACTTAATTTTGAATTCATAGTATAAGTGTTCACCCAATATGTTTATAACTTCAAAATTTCTTATTTACTATTATTTTTTTCTAAATATTCTTAAAAGGTTGTTGTTAATATAAATTAATATTTATGTTGAGAGTTTTTTATTTGCTTGTTTAGTTTATTCGTCTTTGTCCAGTCTTATTTGATAATAATATCTCAATTTTTATGTATTTAGTTTGATGTAGAAAATTTGTTAAGAATATTTTTTGTATATTTCAAATAGTTTCAACTTTCAAGCACATTAGACTACTTATTATACCCTTCATCAGTTCATCTGATTGTGTAAAAGTAGTAAATCCCCTTCGGTCTATCTCTCGTTACTTTTAACATAGGAAAACAAAACTTATCGAACAAATATAAAACATAACACTTTTTCAACTCTGCTTCCAAGAACAAATTCAATTATAGATGATTTTCGGGATTTGAAGGAACGTCGGATTCCATTTTGTTATGAAATTGGGTTGAAAATTTAAATATATTAAGAAACATTTATTTTGTGTCTTTTTTTTTGTTTATATTTGGTTACCATTGAATGGATATTGATTCTATTTTGTATATATTAATTTAATATTTAATCTTTATATTTCTTATTTATGTTAGCTTTGGCTACTTTATTTTAATATATTTTTTATTCATGTTTTGGCCTCATTTAATAAGAATTTCTGATTCCGTCTCGCTTATCATAGTTTCAAATTTGAAACTTATTTAATGCAAACTCTTTTTTTAGGATTAGTCTTCGAGCGAAGCCTGCAATTTAACTGATCTATGTTGAGAGGGGTGCAAGGCATGAGTCTTGAATTTACCTAACAGAAAATTAATACACGAAATGACAGGTGTTCTTGGTCATAAGTTTTTTTTTAAAAAAAAAAAAATTAATCATTGTTCGCTAACCCTATATTATGTACGTAATTTGAATTTTCATGGTAATTATGGATTTGATAAACGTTGCTGTAGTTGAATTCTAATGCGGACGTACATGACAAGATATTGCAAGTAACAGAGAAAGTTAAGCATTTCTAGTAATGAAAATCAGTGAGCTACTAGGCTCTTCACATACCATTTGTTTATTGTAGCAGTAGAACCATAGGGATCGATACATGTCAAAAATCCAGTACCGCATGATTCATATTGGCGGTAGCCATGTGATAACAATTGGGCTTCTCACCCTATGTACTCCATCCTTCCATACCAGGCTTCCAAATTCAGGCTCTGTTTGCCGAGATACTGTAGTGAAGGTGATCTTGTAAGATAGTTTTTGATATTTTCTGGTGAATTTCAGGGTTCTGGGCTCGACTTGCAGGGAAGCACCTTTAAATGGCGAAATTACGGCATGGTAATTCGAAATTGGAGGACCCACATTGGTGACAGTTCTGTGGAGTGTCAAACTAGTCATGATGGATGCTTTCTCTGGGAACACGGCTGAGATAGCTGGGTAGTTCAAGTCGCCTGGATTGGCAAGAGAGTGTGCGCACGATCTGTTTGAGAAAACTTTCAGCTGGGCTGGAGTTAGCTTCTGGGTGCAGAGGAATTCAAAGTAATCCTGAGCCTCAATATCATAGACCAGACCTGGTTCAAGGGCCTTTATTGGGTTAATGTGTCCGGATCCATGATCAAACGAGTTTGAAGGTGCAGCTGTGGAGGCATCTCTTAGAGAATTATGGGTGTTGTCATGAACATAAGCTGTTGTCATAAGGGCAGATTTTATTGCTGCTGGACTCCATTCTGGATGCCTGGCCTTCAGCAAGGCAGCCACCCCACTCACATGAGGGCATGACATTGATGTTCCTGACAGTAAGTTGAACTTCACTCTCCGGCTATCTGTTGGTAAACCTGAATATAAATTAAATGATTAAATTTATCTCTTCTTATTTTTATAAGTTTAAGCTTTTAAAATAAGTAATTATTTAACATGATATCAAAGTAGATATCCAAGTTTAAATCTTGTCTCGTTATTTTACTTCATATTTCAATTAAATATTTTATATGTTAAATTTTATTTATTATGGAAAAATTTAAATCTATATGTGAGAGGAAATGTTAGAATATAAATTAAATTATTAAATTCACTACTTTTTATAAGCTTAAGTTTTTGAAATAAATGGTCATTTAACAAAACCTGATGGACCGGCGTCTCCGGTCCAAGCGGCAAGAATGTTCACCCCAGGGGCCACCACATCAGGCTTGAGAATTTCGAGAGTAAGAATATTTGGCCCTCTAGATGAAAATGCTGCCACCACCGGAGATGGCCGAATCCCCAGCTGAGTACCAAGAAAGGCTAGATTTGCAGTTGGATTTGGAGTTGTTATCACATAATGCTTGAGTGCTTTTCCTTCTGTCTCTCCAACTGCAACTGCAGGAAGAAGGTGACAATCTGCAACCAGCTCTTCCCCATTGGAAGCAGTGTTTGCAAGAACCATTCCAACCCCTCCTGCATCTTTCACCACCTGACCCTTCTGCACACGAGGACTAATGCCTCTGTCACATATCACAATCTTTCCTGCAACAAGACGCCGATCCAAAGTCCCATCCAAACACAAGGAGGCTGGATCAGGGCTACTTGAGTTACTTCCCATGTATACCACAGGGAATTCCTTGTTTATTGACAGCACCCTTTGCCCTTTGTAGAGTGAAACTCCTCTTAAAGTTCTGCCATTTCCCAGCTTAACTGTGGCTGGGAAATCCCTGTCCATGGTGCTGGCACCAACTGTGGTAATCCAGGGTGACACATTTGTGAGGCTAACAGGGTCAGGACCTCCATTTCCTGCTGAGCTTGAAACAAAAATACCCATCTCCATTGCCCCAAAAGTTGCTATGGACAAACTGTCACGGGAGTAAGAAGACACCCCACCACCCAAAGATATTGACAAAATGTTGACTCCATCTGCTACAGCACTATCAACCGCCGACAGAATATCTGAGCTGAAGCACCCGCCAGTCCAGCAAACTTTGTAAACCGCAATTCTCGCACCGGGTGCCATTCCTCTGGCCGTTCCAAAACCATATCCTTCAAGATTCGCACCACGCACTAAAGAGCCAGCAACTGTTGCTGCAGTGTGAGTCCCATGCCCATCTTGATCTCTAGGGGATTTATACTCTGTTTGCTCGTTAATTTTCCCAGTAGCACCTTCATATCCTTGGTAGAAAACTCTTGCACCCACAATCTTCCTGTTGCAGTGACGTTTCTCGAACCCTCTGCCTGTCTCACATTTTCCTTTCCAATGAGCAGGCACCGGCGTCATGCCGGTATCGTTGAAGCTCTCACTCTCCGGCCAAATCCCGGTGTCTAGCACTCCCACAATGACATCATGGTCCGACAGTTTTTGAGACCAGACGCTAGTGGTGTCCTCTGGCTCGAGCCCAAGAAATGTGGGACTCCTTGTGGTGTGTAGGTGGTATTTTGTCTCTGGGAATATAGCCACTACGCCATCTTCTTCCTCTAGCCTCTCAGCCTCTTCTTCGCTCAACCGAGCAGCAACACCATGAATGGCAGCCTGGTAATTGTAGATTATCCTGTCTTCCTCCCCTGCATCACCCTGTTTTTCAGGTTGGATTAGTACTGATCTTACTTTCGACGAGTACCATTCGAGGTGATTGGTAAAAGACTGGGGCATTGCCGACTTGTCCATTTGGACAATATAAGTCTTCTTTGCAAATTGGGTGTCTGCAGAGAGAACTATATTGAAGAACAAGTAGCTTGTTAGGATCAAATACGCCCATTTTACTGGGTTTTCTACCATTTTCAGGCAAGAAAGAAGAATATGAGTTGAGAAGAGAGTGAAGAAGGCGAAGTCGATCGAAAGAGGGTTATGGAAATGGTTATCTGAGGCTTGAAATATCAGATATTAGATTAGGGACTTTTACTATAATATCTTGTGTAGTGCAGGCAATAAAGTAGGTTAGTTGTCTAATGAATGCCCCAAGTTGAAGAAGAGTTAAGGGAGAGCTGGCTAAGGGAGGAATTCGGATCGAATATCATGTTTCGTTTTGGTTTGTATTTTTAAAAAGTAGGATTTTACAAAAGCAAGGGCTGCTGTTGCTCACACGTCTACCCAAATCGCATCTCGGGTTCTTCTGAGTGGACGTTGGCCAATTTTTTTATACAAAAAAAAAGTAACAAAAACATTCTTTCTCTCTGCAGAGTTATTTCTCCTCTCTCTCCAGCTTTCCTTCTTTTCTCCTCACACTCTCTTCTCGTCACGTATTCCACTTGTTCTCCGTTCTCTCTCCTTGCTTCATCATTTCTCTTTCTGCTTTCTTCTCTCTCTCGCGCCGCTGGTTTTAAGTATCATCCCCTGCCTTTTTTCTTCATCACTGTTCTTCTTCCTCCTATCCATTCAAATCAAAACTCATTTAAAACTCAAAACCCATTTTGCCTAAAACCCCCAAGGGTAAAAGAATTAGGTGACCTATCCAGAATACAAATGGCGGTTTCAATAGATGATGAGCGAGAAAGAAAACAAAAAAGAAAAGAAGAGAAGAAGACGCTGAAAGAGAGGGAAAAGTTTTTTTTTTTTTTTTTAATGCTAGAAGGGACGCTGGGAAGGACCGTCTGGGTGCGTATGTAGCATTATTCGATTTAAATAGTGACTTTTAAAAAAATATTGCTTTATCTTCCCACCTCTATTTTTGACTTGTCTAATTTGTCCGAAGTAAATGAGTCGCCACACTTTTTACTTTTTTTTTTACTTGTCACATTTGACAACGTCGGACATAACAACGTTGAACACTAAACGCCATTCATTTCTTTTAAAAACGTAGTCTCAAATGTGGTGAGCAAATTAAAATTTGATCCTTTAAAATCATAACCTTTCAACCTTAAAACTTTCTACGTTTTCAAACAAATACTATGCTTACACTCATTTGAAAATTCATATTTCTACCTTTTTTCAAATTAAATTTTCAAATATCATCTCCAAGTCAACACACACTTTCCTTACAATCTTATTACAAATGCAGTACTTATCTACGGAATCGAAATCTAAGACGTACCCAGAATCCTAGTTTGGAAGCGTGGTCCCCTAAAGCAGTAATATTTAAGAAGGCCCATGACATTGGCAGATGACCATGAGGTGAATGGAGGGGTTATAAATTTTGGTAAGTTGATATTAAGACAATGACATTATGATGACAGTCTGGTTAGATGTGTTCTTGTGCAGAAATTCTTTAATGCTGGTGGGCCTTTTCTCTGTATTCAATGCATGTAGTTGGTCCAACACATATCACTATATCAGAACCGCTCCCACCACTGCCAATAATTTTTTAAAATCTTGTTGAGATATGTGCGGAATTAAGAGAACATCAAAAAAAAATATGTTGCAAGAGTTTTGCAAACACCAATTAAATTAAAAGTATTACCTTTAACATTTGCTTCTTTTTAAGATTATTTTAATATGAATAAAGTTATTTTCCTATCTTTCATTCATGTATTTTTTTCAAAAAAAAATTATCATTAAATTTATAGGATCCTCATGTGGGTGTTAAGATCTAATTGTTGGTTTGAAAAAAAAAAAAAAAGAAGAAGAATAGAAAATAGATAAGAGAATGAGAGGTAGCTGCATATCTCTTTTAATATAAAATAGTTTCTTTTTTTTATAATAT